>JAPXFQ010001855.1:600000-892455 GCA_028564705.1 Apricaphanius iberus
TCCGATCTGATGCAAATAGTTAACGCATCCCTCCATTCAGATGTCTTCCCCCAGGCCCTCAAAACAGCAGTTATCAAACCCCTATTAAAGAAAAACAACCAAGATAAAACATTGATGCAGAATTATTGGCCAATCTCTAATCTCCCATTCATCAGTAAGATTATTGAAAAAGCTGTATCTCAAAAACTAACTACATTCCTGACAATGAACGACTCCATAGATAATTTTCAATCTGGTTTCCGTGCTCATCACAGCACTGAGACTGCCCTAGTCAAAGGGGGTTTCTCAATGTCAAGGCGTCTTGCCTACCAAGGCAGTGCCTCAGTAGGCAAGACGCCTTGCCTACGAGGACATTGTCCTTCCTTGGTCAAAAAATGGTTTGGAACAGACTAGCCTTACGTGACCGCGGCGGCTTACGTGCTCTGTTTACGTCCTGCCCATCGTAGTAGCATTGTAGCGTAGTAATATTACTTCAACCATGGAACTGGAAATGTATAACGAGAGCTTTACTTTTTTTATTTTTTTGTATATGTCAGTTAAATCAAATGTGCAAACGAATTAGTACGTGGTAGCCACCGAAGCTGCAACTGCTAAGCAACTAACTAACCATAAATAACTGCTTTGGATCTAAATAATAATAATAAAAAAATAAAACAAACATTTTAGTTATAACCCCGATGGTTAAAAATAGTTGACTTACATTTAAAATAGAAATTTTCCCCCGAAGTAGGTGCTGCCGGCTCCTATCGCACTGTATTCTGGGAAATTTTTGACCGAGAGCAGGCTCAAGGCACGTCTGATGTATCCTTGGTTAGTTAGCTGAACGGCTAACAAACGGAGGACAGTTCCTCAATAGAACATGAACATTGGAACACGCCTTGGCGGTCCCTGATGACGTATCTCCTAGGCAACCGGGGCGGGACCAAGGCATCAAGGCAAGGTTCCTGGGCATTGAGAAACATCCAAGTTTTCAATGACATCTGCATAAATACAGACAGCGGCAGAACCACAGTTCTGGTTCTGTTGGACCTCAGTTCAGCGTTTGACACTGTTGATCACAAAATATTACTGGAACAATTGGAGAGCTGGATCGGACTCACTGGTACAGCACTTCAATTGTTTGAGTCTTACCACAAAAATAGGCAGTTCTTTGTGTCCATTGGAAATTTCTCATCAGAAAAAACAGAAATCACATGTGGGGTCCCCCAGGGCTCCATCCTGGGACCCCTCATGTTCAATATGTATATGCTCCCACTAACCAAGATTATAGCAGCCAATCAGATAAGTTACCATAACTATGCAGATGACACACAGCTATACATTACATTGTCACCAGGTGACTTTGATTCTATCCAGACCTTAAATCAATGCATTGAACAAATCAATGACTGGATGTCCCATAACATTCTCCAGCTAAACAGGAACAAAACAGAAGTAATTATTTTTTGGACCTAAGGAGGAACGATCCAGAGTCAGCACACAGCTTCAGCTAATACAACTAAAAATGACTTATCAGGCCAGAAATCTAGGTGTAATAATGGACTCAGACCTGAACCTCCAGGGTCACATAAAGGCAATAACAAGGTCAGCTTTCTATCACCTGAAGAACATTTCTAGGATTGAAGGACTAATGTCACAGAAGGACCTTGAAAAACTGATCCATGCGTTTATCTTTAGTCGGATTGATTACTGCAACAGCGTCCTCACAGGTCCACCTAAAAAAACAAGCAGACAGCTGCAGCTGGTCCAGAACGCTGCTGCCTGTAGCTCAGAGAAAAGACTTTAAAATACTCCTACTAGTTTATAAATCACTGAACGGTTTAGCACCAAAGTATGTTGGAGATCTGTTGTCACTATACCAACCCAGCAGACGACTCAGGTCCTCCAACTCGAGCCTACTTAACATTCCTAAAATTAGAACTAAACAAGGAGAGGCAGCCTTCAGCTTCTATGCTCCACTAATCTGGAAAAAACTTCCAGAAGAATGCAAAAATGCTGAATCGTTAGGCTCTTTTAAATCAAAGATTAAAACAGAGCTGCTTTTGAGCCCTAAATTGTGCTTTCTGATCACTATTTGATTATTGTGGTTTAATTTTTATTCTTATTTGTATATTTCATTTTTAATCTATTGTGTTTTATCTGTTTTTATTCTATATTGATTACATTTGTGTTTTATCTTTTTTTTTAATCTATATTGCATAAATGTGTTCCTTACATTATCTTTTCTTATTGATTGATTGTGTCTTATCTCTTAAACCTATATGTTTCTGTTTTTCTCTAATCATGCTTCTGTAACCATGTATTTGGTATAATTATCACTGAATTATGTAAAGCACCTTGAATTGCCTTGTGTTGAAAGTGTGCTATATAAATAAAATTGCCTTGCCTTCCCTTGCCTTGTGGGACACTTAAAGGATTATTATATTCTATTCTAAAATGCGAAGGTTTTGCTTCCTAAGGAAACACTACTTACTTTTATTTATGTCCAAAGAGCAGTGGAGAATAACATTTGCCCTTCTCAGACTTACAATCCAATTAATGAACAAGAACTAAATAAATATTTTACAAAGAGCAATAATTATTAAATGTTTAAATGCACATGCTTCTAACTGTAAACGGCAAGAGAGGGGTTATTTAATGTGCAATCCCTTCTTGGATGTTCTTCATAAACAGTAGGAATGCGGATGCTCACACACAAACACGCAGCGTGATTAGGGGAAAAGCCTGGAATATTATTCTCCTCCAGCCACGAGTGAATGACACAGTGACACGCAGTCAGCTGTGACGCAGACTCTTACATCACTCCAGCACTTCGTGTACTAGAAAAGAAAACACTGCTAGGAGCAAGGAGGGATGGGAGAGAGAAAAATGGCAGTCCTCAGCCTTTTTCAGATCTTGAATAATTAAGCAGCGCTGAGCTGTTCACTGAGCCGGTAACTAATAGCCTATTTTTAGTTGGCCTGCACAACACAGGCCCGGTCGTGACTCATGTGACTCTTCGTGCAACGTAAGAGGCAGCGCTCACGCAAGCCAGCAGACAAACGCGCAAACATATGGATGCTCACATTCAAGCATATGCATTCACATGGAAACCTAATCCTCTTTTTTCATTACACGCACACTCTGCCATTTCCCCTGTGTGTGACCATACATACATACATGCACGCACAGTTGGATGCGCTCGCCTGATGACAACCGCATGCATCTTGCTTAAAGCTTTAGAGCCAGCAGTGAAAAACGACTGTCATAATAATTGATTCAAGAGAAGATAAGTGGTACTTTTTAAAGCTATGAAGATTATTATGTTATCCCCAAGTTAAATATACAAAGGCAGCAACTTACATAATGCCTTTAAATACTCTTACATGTAAAAATTTGATGCTTTTTGAAAGTTTCCCTATCATATACACAAATGCATTCAGATTCCTTAAGGCTTTTCAAACGTCTGCATGTTACAGGGTTTTCGGTATTTTTTTTTAGTTTTTTATTTTCTTACATATATTGTCTTTTTTTTGTTCTACAAACTGAAATTTGGGAAGTGAAGCATGCATTTGTATTCAGCCACTGTCATGTAAACATTAATCTGGGGCTACCGCTGAAGCAGCTCAGAGGTTTGCTGGAGAACATAAGAGGAGATAAATCACGATGAAGAACAAGAAACACAGCAAACGGGACGGGTATAAAGCTGGTCCCCGCCTATTCGCTGTTCAGTTTTTGCAGATTTTTCTGTGGAAAATAACTTCTAGTTAGTGGTGGAAAATCTACCCATTTCCAGATATTTTTTGTGGAGCATATATACACTATTTTAAAGAAAATTCTGCGTGGGAAGCTGAAATCTATACATTTTTAAGATGCTTAACATGCTTTTGGCTGGCGTTTGCAAAGCAGCCAATCCAAGAGAGCCATTCATTTTTGTTGGTGGTGATTGACCCCAAGAACACAAATAAGGAAGACTGGAGACTTCTGCTTCTGCAGTAGTGCTAAGGTTTCCAGTGTGAATATTATCCATACTAAAGTATATTTCGTGTTTGGACTAATAAAATAAGCATTTATGAGCATTTTTAGAGGGAGTCTCAGTTATTTGCAATTTCTAGTTGTTAATGGGCAGTTCTAGTCCCTACCGTTCAAAATACTTGGGGTCCATTGCACATGCAAAATGCTGTGACAGAAAATAAACATACAACAAAAAAAAAAATTCTCCACCATAAAGCCAGCTAGTGGCGGCATCATGCTGTGGCTCTCCCTTTCTTTTACAGAACAAGGGAACTTCTCAGTGTCAATTTCAAGATAATTAGTCCTAAATACAGAGCAATCCTGGGAGATCTGCTAGAGGCTGCAAAATTTTCAGAAGTAAGATCAACAAGGACTCTACCTGTCTCATGGGTGAGTAAAGCTGTCTGAACCAGAGTATGATTTGAGAATTCCAAGGAAAGTGCAGTGGGAGCTTAAGGAAAAATCCTGGTAGGTATTCTAGAGAAACGACGCAACGTAATGGCATGACATCAATAGAAGCATAGCATAACGCTATGTTGTGGTTCCCAAAACTGGATCCAATCATATAGAAAACTAGGAAAAGTAGCCACAAAATACTGATTTAAAACCCGCAACGAATCAAGAAAAAATACATCAATTTTTTCCATTTTCTAATTCCATTATCTTGTTTCATAGCAAAACATCATCTCCTACTGTGTCAATGAATTTAATTCATTTTAGGACACAGATTATTCAACCCAAAGAGGATACAAATTACCATGATATTAATATAATATGCATAAGTGAGTGAGATTTTGATTTTGCTAAAGTAGAAAGGCTTTTACCTCAAGCCTGTACTGACCTTCATTTGGTACTCTGTCCTTGCTGTGAACTCCCCCCAAAGCCTCCTGGGTAAGAATCCTCTCCATTAATGGATTGGTTCCATGAAGGCATTTTATATATATATATATATATATATATATATATATATATATATATATATAATGGGTCAGTGGAGTTTTCTGTTCCTTTTTTTGTCTGCTACAATTACATTTGCCCCGTTGCACTTCAGCATTTTTTATGAGAACCGCTGCCATACTAAGTCCAACCATCCCGAATGCTTTTTTTTTTCTAGAGTTAATGTAGAATGTTATCTGTGGTGCTGTTTGGAGAAAAGCCTGTGTGCTCACATGGAAGAGGGTGTATGTGCTTCATGCATGTTAAGTGCATCATGAAAAGTGGATGTGTGTACAGCATGCTCAAAAGTGCAGTACAAGGGATGTGGACACGCTCTTAAAAGTGCATGCACGCAACATTTGCCTTTCGGTGATGTCATCAGTACGCTTGAAGGCTCCTGAGGCTCTTGGACTGACGCGCAGAACTTTGCAAAACAAAATTCACCAACGGGTGAGTGGGGATGACGTCGCTCGTTCAGGGTTGAGTAACAAAGCAAAAAAAAATAGTTCAAGTGAGGAAAACTTGACCAATAGGGCATTGAAACTGAATATGAAGTCACAAATATCTCCTTGTTTCAGGTGTTTTTGATACAATCTCGAAGGGGTTTGATGTACAGAATTTTGTGATAATGTTATTCATAAATAACATTTTGCAAAAAAACTGTCTCATATTTTCAGTCGGCTTTAAATCCAGAATTTGATTAGGCCACATCTACTATGATTGGCTGTCAGTGTTATGTTCTTATTGTGGAATAGACATGCTCGTTTTACTCTTGACATACCCAGAGAAACATCTTCCAAAAGATTCCACTCGTGTTTCGTTAGGTCAAAGAATATTTTGTTTTGGTATCATCAAGATGTTTTAAGCAAATGTAAGATGGGCGTTTGTGTTCTAGGGGAGAATAGAATAATCTTTTATATGTCCCACAAGGTGAAATTTGGTCTTAACAGCATAAAAAAAAAAAAAAAACGCATATACAAACAGAGCAGGACATAAAACAGAAGCACACACATTTTTTACAGAAGTAAACATATTTATATAATGTACAATAGTAACAACAGCATAGTATTGCACAGTTATTAAAGTTAAGTACAGATAAATTGCTATACCAGGTTGTAGTGTGCAAACAGAGCAGGATACTGAAAGATGTTTAAATAATTAGAATATTTAGAAAAGTACAGAATGTACATTGTACATGGGAACTAAAAATGAAACGTGTAACTTCCAATAGTTAGTGTATATAGTCTGTGGAAAAAAAAGTGCAAGTTATAGCAGTAGTGGTGTTGTTCGGTTGATTAGTTCAATATACAGCGCTGATGTAAACATCTGTTTGTTGGGAGCAGTTTTGATTGTACAATCTGACAGCTGCAGGGAGGAAGGACGTGGGGAAACACTTCTTCATGCGTCTAGGATGCAGCAGTCTGTCTTCCATGGGTTTTGTTTTTCCCCCAGTCTTTTTTTTTAAATTGTCAAATCATAAACACAACCCTTAACAAAGGCCCTTGTCGTCTGCAGTGCTTCAGATGTTGTTTTTGCCGTGACCTCCTGAATTAAACATAAATGTACTCTAGGAGTATTTTTGGTAGTTGTGTCACTCCTGCGAAGGTTTCACATCATTCCATTCTTTGTTTCTTTGTGAATCATAGCGCTCATTGTGGTTTGCTGGAGACCCATAATTGTTAGGAATGACTAGATAACCCTTTCCAGATGTTTTTAATCTACTCTTGAGTTTCTTTTAGGACACATAATGCTATGTTTTCAGAAAGGATATAAAGAATAAGTGATATTAATGATAAAAATATGAGAGATTACTTGATTCTACAGGTCTGGCAGTAATCAAACCTAGGTGCAGATTTTCCAGTCAAACCCTAATGTCTACAAAATACAGTATGCTGAATCACAGTATAACTGCTAACCATTAATCACCACGATGTAATGACAGGGGCATGCCTTCTTTCTTATACCAGGTTGGTTGTTAAAAGTTTTTTTTTTTTTTGCTTTTTTTTATTTCATTTTTTTGTTGCATTTATTAAATGAAATCATCATTTGAAATCTTAGATTTACTTTGATTATAATTGACTAGTTGTGTTGATCTCAGGGAGCGAAAACGCAGAAACCATAGAAATCTGTAAGGGGGTAAATATCTCTTCACATCACCGTACACTGAAGTTTGCTCCTATAATGTGATGAAATTAGAAAATCTTCAAGAAGCACAAATACTTCTACAAGTTACTGTATGTGTAGTGAAGGCTTATGACCAAACCTCTATCTGAGATGTATGCATCTTGTTATTTAGGGCTAAATGTCAGAGTTTGAAAGTTAATTTAATTTTATGTTAATTTGGCCCAGTTTACAACATCACAGATTTATTCAATAACGGTTAACTTTATTGTTTCTGCCAAATGCAAAAACTGCAAGAGACGCAGCAGCTGAAACTCATATGCTCTGTTATCGTTTTCTGGTTTCTAGCCCAAAAAACTAAATGATAATGCAAACCCAATGTAGGCAGACAAAAAAATATATAAAACTGAGTTCATTGCGGGATTTTCTGACGTGTTTACAAATTCTGTAAGCGTCCCATTACTTTTTTTTAAATAGATATTAATGAGCTACAGCATCTTGTAAAATAGCCTCTTACACTTTCCCCACATTTAATTCCTTCCCTTTTGCCTGAAACATCGAAATGTGCTCTCTCTATCATTTATGACCATTGTAAATCAAACTGCTCTATAAAACATTAAAGCTTTGTTGGAGAAATTACATGAGGAAACGGCATCATGTACAATAAAGAACTTACCAGACAGGTCAAGGAGAAAGCTGTGGAGAAGTTTGTATTAGGATTTATCTATAAACCAATATATCAAGCTTTTTAACATCTCACAAATAACTATTTGGTCCAGCCACTAAGGATGAATAGTGTGACACACATTCAACACGACCAAGACAGCTGATCGTATGAACTGAAAGGTCTGGCAAGGAGAGTATTAATCTGAGAAGCTACCAAGAGACCCAGAGTGACACTTAACCACAATTTATGTAGGGAATACAACAAACATGTAAAAAAAAGTATCTTTGGTGAGATGAGACAGAAACATCAACCTCCCTTGGAATAGTGTTGATGGCAGCATCATGCTGTTAGGACGTTGTTTTCTGTTAAGTTAGAGGAAAACCAGTCGGAGCAGATAGGAAGATGGATGGAGCCGAATACATCTTTAGCATGGCGACAACACTAAATATATGGTCAGATTCACAGCAGAATGGTTTTGATCAGTGAAGATAATGTTCATTCACAGACCTTCACCATACAAACTGATTGGGCTTGGATATTTTTTTCAAAAATGAGCAAAATTTCAGTCTTTCAAGCTTACACCCACTTCCAACTAAGGTTACTTTCAGTTGGTCTATCATAAAAGCCAAATATACATACACTAAAGGTTTTAGTTGTAGCCTGTAAAATGAAAAGTTCAAGGCACTGTAGATTTCTTTCAGCTTTTCCTAAAAATAATCAAACCGGGTTTGGAAGATCCACAGTCCTGGCAGCATTACAACTTGTTGGGTAACAAAGTCTCCTGATATCTTTGACTTCCACCTGAAACACCCACATCTGCCTCTTTTTTTGGTTTTCTTCCAGTGTTTTTTTTCCCCTTTACCTCTCTCTTGTCTTTTCTGTATTTTTTTGTTGCTGTTTTCTTGACAGATAGCACCAATAACAAACATTTTCAGTTTATGTTCTCTCTCTCTCTCTCTCTCTCTCTCTCTCTCTCTCTCTCTCTCTCTCTCTCTCTCTCTCTCTCTGAAGGATGGTCTTATTCAGCCGGGATGCATCAATACCCTCGGACCTTATGTCTTTGTGTAAGGATAAAGTGAGAGATTAATTTTTTTTTTTAACTAATATTTTTGAATGCTGGAGACAGAATTTTATTTAAAGCTCCCATCTTTAACAATAATAGTCTCTGGGAATTAACTGCAAAGAACATTGTATAACACAATTTTTCCATTAAATAAAGGAATACTAACATAAATTAGGACATCTTCTGTATCGAGTCAGTTTTATGATAATTATAACTTTTGAAATGAGCAACTTTGCAAAAAGAGATAAAAGTAGGCCGCAACTAGTCGCGTGGCTGTTATGACGCTTGATCTGACCTACTTCTTTTTGGCCAGTGACTCAGTTCCCTGCAGGTTATACTGCATTGCACTGATTTGCCTTCAATAAAACTAAAGCTTCCAGCCCAGCATCCAGCAGTATAAGCTGTTAGGTAGAAAAGAGGCTGTGGGAATATGTACACAACTGTAGATCTAAGTGAATCTCCACCACTCAGCACTGGCCCCAGAACTATAGTCTTTGCCTCATAATGATACACTTTCAGGATAATTCCTGTTTGTTTCCAGCCCGTTTCCCTTAAATGTGGGTCTTGTGGCTCTTCATAACTTTGTAACCTCTGTTTTAGAAAATTGGGAAGAGGACCACTTAAATAAAACAGTGATCGTCACTGGAGCTTTTAAAGCCATTTTAAATCAACATTTTAAATGCATCTTTATTTTTAAAACAATACTAAATCTGATGAAAAGCAGTCAAAGAGCTTGTCAGCAAACAACTGGTCTGGCACGACGGACAAATGTCTTCTAACTGATTACGATTGTAAGATTGGTTTTTTGAGAAAGTTACAATAAACCCTTGGTATTTGCAGATCTTACAAAACTGCATTTTATTTCCAATATTTTAGATATGCTTAATTGAAAAAAAAATTCATGAATACTGAACCTGCAAAAAGGCAGAGATCCAGTGTAATAGATTTTTTTCAAACTGTAATTTAGATGTTTTCCTTCTTTGGATTTTCTTCCTTTAGCTAAGCTACATTTTTCCACTTTTAGCTAATGTTGGTGAAAAAGATAGATTTTTCCTTGTTTGTATATTATTGTTTAATCTTTTAATTTAACAGTGTTCTCCCTAAAATCAATGAAAATATGTTTTACCTTTTTGTATCTTCATTTTTTATAGGTGAGATTGTTTAAAGTGACAGTTCGTGGTTTTTACAGTACAGTCTTTGAAAATATTATGTAATAATAATTACGTAAAGCACATTAATTGCAAAAATATTGGCGATATTGTAAAATATGACTTTAAAAATCAGTTTTAAAATACATAGGCGCGGGTCCTCTTTTCAGGAGAAAGCCATATTAGATGACGTTTTTACTTCTACAAGAGCCCGGACGGACGAAACGCACGGAACAAGCCTGCTATTAAAACATTGATTTCCCCCCAAAATGAAAAAAAGTTTCGCCATAAATACATTTTTACCTCTTCGCTAGTTCCAAGCGATGAAAGAGAGACTGATGTGCTCGTCATGTTGCTGTGAATAGATAATTCTCAAGGAATTGAGCGTTTGAAAAAAACACTAGTTGGACATCCGTTGTTGAGTTTCTTACTCAAAGACACAGATACCGAATGCTTGTGATAATTTTGGTATGCACTGCCCCCTACTGGCCGAAAATTACACACTCTGCCTTAAGCTATTTTGTATTTTACAGTTAAGGGAAAAATCTTACTAAGCTAACATTTGTTTGTACCTACTTGTTCTAGCTAAGACTACCTAGGATAACAATTTATGTCTTAGTTACATTTGCTTAGCGAGTTTTCACAAGGTTTGTTTAAACTAAAGTAACCCTGAACTTTTTGCCATATTAAATTACTTTTAGAAGCCTTTAATGTTTTCCAGCTATGTGTTCTGTTCTTAAAATTGCTAGTCAATGAACTCAAAATTCTTACACTCATTTCCATCCTTTCTCTATAATACTTTTAATCAACAGAAGAGTTCCAGTGCAATTTGCGGCAACACATGCTTGACACGTATTTTCAGCTGTTTGTGCTGCAATGCTGTTTTGGGTTTTCACCAAACATAGCTCTATCCATTATGACATTGAGGTTTAAGGTTTTTCAATATGCATTATCATAATTTTCGGACTATTGGGCACACCTAAAAATAAGCTGCAGGGGTTATGTTGTAACAAGATATATTTACAAAAAAAGAATGTCTGCAATGAGACAAGGAACAAATTATTAAATTTTTGGGGCTGATCCAACATGAAGCACGTATCCACGCACTGATCCGTGGTGCCAAACTCCACTCCTCTTTTGTGTCAGGGAGCTCAGAAGCGGCTTCCCTCACGAAGCTGCACCCAAACATCGCTCTCTGCTTGCAGAGCGCAGCAACAACATGAACACAACTTTGTGTCTCATTGATTGGAAAATTAGCCAAAACCAGACAGTAAAATCTATAAATTTGCCATGTCAAGGTATGGTCCAATTTCAGTGGAAAAATTTTTGCCGCTTATAGTCCAGGAATTATGGTAATGAATGAAACATCAGAGAGATGTGAAGGAAGATTGATAGAGTTGATTCTCACTAGGAAATAGAATTTGATAAAAAATCTAGATTTATTTATTTATTTGCAAAACAGCAACGACATCTGTAAAGAACCTTTTTCCAGAAGTCTTGTAGAGAGAAGAGTCATTCTTTTGGCTGCCAATCCCAACAACCAATGCTTGTTCCTTTCCAGTTTTCCTATTAATCTACGTGCTGCGCCTCTGGTAGTAAACTGTTAGAAAGGATCACTTTTTCTTGTGGATTACTTGTAAAGGACCCCTGTAAGACTGTGGATCAACAACATGGTGTTTTACTCAGCTGAAGACTAGTGCCCAGCTACTTGCTAGACCGGATCACCTTGTCTGGACACCTTTGAAAGACTGCGAAAAACTGTGGATTAACAACATGGAACACTGCTCAGCCGAGAACTTTGTTAAGCTACTCCAAAGACAGAACGCCTTGGAAGAACAGCTACAGAATCTGAAAGCAAAACTAGGCCTTCTGGAAAAAAACTTTTAGATTAATGCTGGATATGACCATGAGACAATACTACCGACTTCACTGAAGGAAAAACAAAAAACTGACAGCCCCATGGTTCAGTCTAGTCTCAGTCAGAACGCAATGAAAAACACTATCTAATCAAAATGAGACCATAGTAAAAAAATGCTTCCTTGATGACAGCTCAGCTGAAATCTTTAAACAAATTTACTGCTCTACCTCACCCCCTGACACCTCCCCCCTCACCATTCCCCAACACAGACTCCGTTAACAAGATGGTAGATAGATTTTTCTCTAAAGTCTCAGACATCATTGATACCATTGCTCCAGCTAAAGTAAAAGTAGTCTCAGGTAGAAAGAAGTCTCCATAGACCAGCGATCCTCTGGTACGTAGTGAAAAATGGGAGTGCCGCCAGGCTGAGAGAAAATGGAGGAAAACTCGACTTCAGGTTCACTATGAGATCTACAAAAACAGGCTGAACAAATATAACTTCACTTTGAAAACTGCATGGGAATCATTCTTCTCTGAAATCATTAACAGAAACATTAATAACACTCAGACTTTATTTGCAACAGTTGAAAGACTAACCAATCCTCCAGTGACAGCAGCTCCTGAGCTACACTCCACTAGGGCCTGTAGTAAATTTGCCAACTTCTTCACTGAAAAGATTTTGGAAATTAGAAGACCAATCTGTAAAGCAAAACCCAAACCACCACCATTTTCACCCCCTTGTAAAAACAATGTATAGAAAATGTTTAATTTAAAAAAACTAAATCAATCACATCTTGATGAAATTATTAAACACCTAAACTCCTCCTCTTGCTGCCTCGATATCTTACACGCTCCTTTTTTAAAGAAAGTTCTCCCTGTCATTAAGTCCGATCTGATGCAAATACTTAACTCATCCCTCCTGTCAGGTGTCTTCCCCCAGGCCCTCAAAACAGCAGTCATCAAACCAATATTAAAGAAGAACAATCTAGACAATACATTGATGCAGAATTACAGGCCAATCTCTAATCTCCTAATTATCAGTAAGATTATTGAAAAAGCTGTATCTCAACAATTGAGTGCTTTCCTGAAAATGAACGACTCCTTGGATAATTTTCAGTCTGGTTTCCGTGCCCATCACAGCTTTGAGACTGCCCTCATTAAAGTTTTTAATGACATCCGCATAAATACAGATAGCGGCAGAACCACAGTTCTGGTTCTGTTGGACCTCAGTGCAGCGTTTGACACTGTTGATCATAAAATGTTCATATGATGGTCAGTAAGACATGATTCTAAAAGATTATTGTTGGTGTCTTTCCAGCCTGGCATTGTGTGACCACACACTTTCATGCTTCTTCCCTTGCAAATGCAAAATCTCCTGATTTTGTAGAGGGGGTTTGGTCACTGTAGATAATTGCCTTATTGTTAAAAGCACGCGTACTCTCTATTTTCTGTGACCTTGAATATCTTGGAGAAACCATGTACAAAATGTTTACATCCATTATTTAAATGTTAAAGGGCATTTAGTAAATTACCTCTAAAAGCATAGTGTACGGAATGCTGTTTCAAACTTTGCTAAGCAGACCTTTTCATCTGTGTAGATTTATATTTATTACTTTTAGATTGCATAGACAAATATCTGAAATTAAATTAAACGAGCTATGATTATAAAAGAATTGATGGATTTAGAACTACCTTAAGGGATTGGCTGCTTTTTATGTTACCTTGCACATCCTCTTAGAGTATGTTCTGCTGCACATGTAAAGTTGTACGTGTTCTATGCATGTTATGAAAGTAACACCATGTGCCTGTTTGTTTGTGCATAGCTCGAGTGTGTATATGTGTGTATCTTCACACAGAGTGTTTATCTGGTGTGCTTTTCTGAAAGTATCTATGTGTGCGTGCGCCTATGTTCATGTCTGTTTGTTTGTGTGTGCGTGTATGTGTGTGTTATGGGAGAAGAGTGGCACTGAAAGAGCCTTTTGGGAACAATAGTGGCTCATTATTGGGAATCCCTTGTTTCCCCTTTCTCAGAACTAGCTGTCCTAGATGTAACATGATCACTGTGACAACCGTAGCCATCACCGTGGCTACAGGGTTACAGGTAAACAAGGGGGAGGAGGGGGAGCAGTGGTACGGACTTGAGGAAAACAGGTAAGGTGTGGAAAATAAGGACGAATACAATGAAAGATAGCAGGATGTTGCAGAGGACAAATACTGACCAGAAAGATCTTGAATGAGGACAGTGCCTTACAAAAGTATTCATACCCCTTGAACTTTTCCATATAATTTCACATTATAATCAGAAGCTTTAATGTATTTTACCAGATCTTTGTGTTAAATTCATATTTAGCTTCCCTGGTTTCCAAAAGCATATCCACTCAAAAAGTCCTATTTTGGTCTCACTTGACACTCTGCCTCTCTTATATCTCATTCTAACGTGCTGGGTCATCCTGAGCTATCTCTGTATTTATGTTGCCATAACCTTAGACTAGCAATGAAAACTCTTTTCCATTTTAGGCCAAATCAAAACCATTAAATCATTAAAGGACCGCTTGTCAGAAAGTATTGATAAAACTATCTTTAATGAACCATTAAAGTAATATATCTGCATCCACATTTGACAAGTACTTCTTAAAATGAAATAATACTGAACATCTTTTCACAATGATTTGATTTAGGTTTACACAAATATACACTGATTTTACTGATTAAATAGTATTTAGATGCACATAAATAAAAACTAAAGGCCCTTTAGAGTTTAGAGGGCCACATAAATTGCTATGGAGGTTGAATTTGGCCTGAAAGCCCTATGTTTGACTTATGTGGCTTAGAATGTCAGAGGACAGACTGACCATTCCCTTTACTCTTCTACTTTTCTCTTCTACTACTCTCCAGTTCCATTATTTCGCTGTTATTTTGACAGTTATTTTCTCTGTATTTTTCTCTCTCAGCAACACATGGTCTGGCATCCTCCTCAGCTTTGTTCCCTTTTATATTTGGACATCCACTGGGTTAATACTCCCAGTAACTGAATGCACCTCTGTGTCCTGTTATCAGTGTTTTCCTTTCTTTATTACAGAACATACTCTTATATCAGCTTTTTTATTTTTTCTGTGTCTCTGCTCTGTCTTCTAAAACTCTCAGGTGGTCATGGCAGATGGCATCCCATACTGAGCCAGGTTCAGGTTCTGCTGGTGGTTTCTTCCTGTTAAAGGGGAGGCTTTCCTCCTTTAAGTTGCTACATGCATGCTCAGTATGAAGTATTGCTGTTAAGTCAGCAACATGATGCAGGCGATTATTTAGTGTCGCTAAGGGTTAGTTTAGGAGTGCTGCAAGTCAGTGCCTAAAATCAAGTCATGTATAAAGCGCTTTTCACACAAAATAGCATCTCAAAGTGCTTTACAGATTCAAATTACCCCAAATAATATTTACATAAACAGTAGATAATTACATTAAATAGTACAATACTCAAAATATTTTTTAGACATTTTCAATTATTCAGTGTAAAACATTGATAAAATGTAATCAAATAAAAATATGCAGAGCAATTAAACAGATATTAATAAATAATCAGTTAAAAGGTTAACTAAAAAAGTGGGTCTTGAGCCTGTCCTTAAAAACATGAACGTTCTCTGCAGCCCTGAGGTTCTCAAGCAGCCTGTTCCAGATGTGAGTTCCATAATGTTGGAAATACGCCTCAACGTGAGTGTGTGTCCTGACTGTAGGGATGATAAGGATACGGCTGTCGGAGTAGAGCAGAGACCACGAAGGTTCATATGGTACAAACGGTTCAGAAAGATAAGAAGGCCCATGACAATTAAGACACTTAAAATAATAACCTTAAACTCGAACCTTCGTTTGGGGAGCCAATGCAGTGATTTTAAGACCGATGCAATGTTTTACCACCTCCTGGTCTTCATCAGGACACGTGCTGCTGAAGTTTATAAAAGCTTTAAACCTGAGGTAGTCTTTTTGGAAAGACCAGAAAGCAGGTACAGTAATTTATTCTACTGGTAATATAAGCATGCATTAGTGTCTCCGTATTGGACAAAGAGAGATTGGGGCGGACTCTAACAATATTCTTTAGGAAAAAAGTTAGCTCAGAGTCAAAAATCACATGCAGATTCTTCACTGGTAAAGAAGGATTAAAAGACAGTAACTGTAATTTTGGTAAAAGTTTCTCTATCTAGCCTCAGGACCAATGACTACAACTTCAGTTTTGCCCTGGTTGAGCTGGAGAAAGTTTTCTGCCGTCCACGATTTGATGTCTAAAATGCAGTAAAAAAGTGTATCCATTGGCCATGTCTCATCAGGAGACATGGAGATATACAACTGTGTATCATCAGCATAACTGTCAAAGTTCAGTCCATGTTTTCTGATGACACTGCCAAGAGGAAGCATATACAGGTTAAAAAGTGCTGGGCTAAAAATTGAACCCTTGAGTACACCACATGTAATCTTGTGGACTTCATGCCCTTTTTCCACTAGGGCCGGAATGGTACGGAATGGGTCGCTTTGAAATGGTTCGTTTTCCGTTACCTGTGTCTGTTCAGAGCTGACCCCAGCCGACCCGTTTTTTTTTTTTGACTACCTCTGCCTTGGTCCGAAGCGTTCCAAAGCGACCCAACACGCCCACCTGTGGACTGATTGTTCCAGTAATATGATATGCCTCTCACTCCTACATAGCCGCTGATTGGCCTGAAGTTGTTTGTTTAAAATGATGTCTCATAATGTAATAACAGTAACAGCACCAAAATCAGAATTGTTCTCCATAAAATTGGAAATATTGAAAGTGTCAGAGAAGGTTTTATTTTTCTTTACTTTAAGTAGCTCCATAAAAAAACAGTGCTTTTTAAAATGTTTTCTAGCGTTTAGAGAGGGTTGTGGTTTTGATAAAGCTGAAGCCGAAAGGTCACAGGGAGAATCAACATTGATACAGGCTGCAACTGTGTTTGCAGCAGGAGAGAAAATGGCTTTTTATGGACCTCAGCTTTGTCATCTAGGACATTGGAAAACTGTGATTAATGGCATATTTTTATCTGGTTGCCAAGAGCAATGGAGCTGCGATCTGGGCTGTTATCGCCTACCACACGGGGATTGGAGCAGCAAAGTCGGTGTGTGAAAGTGCGTAGAAACCACCGAAAGCCTGCAGTCAGGGGAGGAATAAGGCTGGTAGCCAGTGCTAGCAGCACAGAAGGAGGAGGTCTTCGCGGTGGTCAGAGAGCTGGAGCAAAACGGACGCTGTTATCTGCTTCCACATGTGGCTTGGAGCAGACTTCCATCTGGTAGGAAGAGAGGGAGAGGCAGCAAGCCTACGGGGGGGGGAGCTGGTATAGCAGCAGAGAGACAGGATGTCTCCGCAGTGATCAGAGAGTTGGATTGACTGGAAGGTGGCAGATTTTGAGTCTCGACAGACTGGATGTTCAATGATTAGTTCAGTAATGGCATGAGAAACACAGCAGGAGATGGAGGCATGGACAGATCGATGCCTGAGACATGTGAGGTGAGTCAAAAGTCTTCTAACTTTTGAGAGGATCTGTGTTGTCATGATTACTTTGTGACTGCTTTTTGCTGGAGTTTTTGTTAAGTTAAGCCCACCCATGTCCTCACCCACTACCATTCTTCTGAGATTGTAATGGAAACACAACCTACCCGTTCTAGACCGTACCGTTCCGAACCTTAGTGGAAAAGAGGCATTAGAGGAGCAGGTATCTAAACTTATGATAAAAGTCCTGTCTGTGAGATATGATGTGAACCATTTGTGTACAGCACCAGAGAGGCTGATGTATTTTGGACGGGTTAAAAGAATAGTGTGGTTTACTATATCAAATGCAGCGCTTAGATCCAGTAGAACCAACAGTGTCACCTTCTGAGCATCATAGTTTAATCTAAAATCATTTAAAATCTTCAGGAGGGCTCTCTCGGTGATGTGGTTCACCCTCGAACCAGACTGACATTTCTATAGGACATTATAAGCATTAATATAATCATTACGTTGAATTAAAGCAAGGTTTTCTAAACTTTGCTTAAAAACGGTAAATTAAATGGTTAAAATTTTAATTACTCTTCTTCGGCAGGGGCCTCACGACCGCTCTTTTAAACATGGCAGGAAAAAACCTTTGTCTGAAGGGAGCAATTCATCATGGTTTAAATCTAAACTCTAAACTATCCATCAAACTGCTTAGAAAACAAAGTGGGGATCGGGTCCAAAACATTTGTGCAATTCCTCTTTAATTTTTTAAGGTCTTCGTTTCTCCATGGTGTTTTACTGTATTAAGTGTGAGTTTACAACTCTAAGGGCCGGTCAAGAGCGGATTGAAGCCTACTATTAAAATCATTCACAGTAAAATCACATGGGGCGCCTAAAGGTATAGGATGAAACTTTTAAAAAACTTCAACAAAACCTGCAGCCACTTCAGGGGTTAGATGAAACATCCTGAAAAAGGTTTCTAGTTGGATGGAAGTTGGTGATATTAAAAAACACACAGCAGTGGTCAGACAGACAAGTCAACAACAGAGAACACACTTGTGGACAGGCCATACGTGATGACCAAATCCAGTGCCTGTCCTCTGTTGTGAGTCGTCTGCATGACATGTTGACTAAAATCTAAATAATTCAAAATATTTCTAAAAATCTGCGGATGTAGGATCTAAAAGGTAATCTATATATAGATTAAAAGAACCAGCTAAAATTATCCTTTCTTAAGAGTTGCACAAAACTGATAACACTCTCAGAATTCTTTAATAAAATGTGCACTCTTTTTAGGAGGCCTATAAACTGTGACACGTAAAATCTGAGGAATGCTAAAATCAGATGCAGTATATTTTTTTGCAAAAGTACTAAAATTATACAATAAAACAGGTTTGGAAGAAAGGGTTGATGACATTATAAAAGCAGTTCCACCTCCCCTTTTACTATTCCTCATTGAGGAACTGAAATAAAAAATTTTTGGGAAGGTCTCCGTAAGAACAGCAGGGACATCTGCACTCAGCCATGTTTCTGTTAATAATGAACACTGAAGATTATGGTCTAAAATCATATCATTTATTATAAAAGTTTTATGCAGCACAGAGCGAACATTTAAAAGTGCCATATTAATAGTGGATGGAAATGTATGATTTACTGGCGTTGGGACTTTGGTAGCTGCTTAAGATTATTTGGGTTGCATTTGTTTGGTTTATAAGTATTTGTCTGCTCTCTACTGATGATAGCGGGTATGAATGACGTAGGGCAAGGTCCAAGTCCGATATGTGAGTTACCATTAAAATCAGGGCTGAATTCATAGGCGCAGGGAACATCAGGATGTGGTGGAAGGGGCAGGGATAGATGGGGCCTTTGTGGTGGACAAGGGGGGGCAAGGGCATGCCAGGCTCATTACCAGCATACGGGTGCCTTGTCTGTTAAGATGTAGCCCATCCACCACAAACGATTGACTCCTGCCCTAGAAAATGTCAAATTTTCTATTAAACTAATATTGTGCATCACGATGGCAGAAGAAAGCAAAGTATTCAGACATAGAAGTCTGCTAAAAAGTCAAATTCCTCTGTTGAAGATGGGGATTGGGCCTAGAGATAAAAACAGATGTGTGTTTGTTTTACAAGATAAAACAAATGAATAAAATCCATCTTCAGGAACCCAGACTGCGTGGATTATAACTCTACTCACTGTTGTGTGACGTTGGATGGAGTCCAGGATCTGTTCAGTGATAACCTTACTGTGGCTCCAGGAAAACACAGAAGTATGGTTCCTCTCATCCTTATATTCCTGATAACAGAGTCCCCGATTATGAGCGTGGTGGGTGACTGGTCTGCAAGATGATACTGGCCAGAGGACCTTTCGTTGCGTGGGTTCGGGGTATAGTGGAGCACTCTGGCTGTGGTCTTGGGTTTGGCGTGATGTGGATGGCTACAGGAGTCTGGCTGCTGTTCCGGCGGGTGGAAGGAGATGTGCGGTGGTCTTGCAGAACTGCGGGGCTTTGGTATGGCCAGAGGACAGTCAGAGGACGAAAAGTCATGCCCATGGGCACTGAAATGGATGTGTGCTTGTGTCTTCTGTGGAACGTGGAGGTGGAGACTGCGTTGGTAAGACGTATCGCGTCATTTCCTGTTTGTTGACTCACTCGGTTGTAGCAAGTCGGGGTTTCTCTCTCTCTCTTGAATTAATCTAATTTTCTTTGTCCAGAAGTTTTTCTGAGTTGCTTTAACACACAAACACATTAAAACATTTATTTTCTGTTAGTGTTCTTTGCGTTCTGGGACTCTAAAGCGTTACACTGGCTTTCTGGGCTCGGTAAGGTACCGCTAGGTTAGCTTAGCTTCATGGCTAGCATGGCTTCGGCAGCTTTGTCTCCTGTTCCTCCGTCTCTCTCTGAACCTCCTACTCTCTCCTGCTCTCTCTGTCAGATGTTTAGTTATTCCTCCGCCTCATTTAGTGAAGTTGGTAGGTGTATTAAGTGCAGCATTTTTGTAGCCTTGGAGGCGAGGGTTTCTGAGCTAGAGGCCCGGCTCCGCGCTGTAGAACAGCCAGGCCCAGCACTAGCTAGCGCGGAGTCAATTAGGACAGGACCCCTAAACCGTCCTCCAACAGCTCCCGTGCAGCCGGGATCTGAGGCGAGCTGGGTGACGGTTCGTAGGAAGCCTAGCGCCAAACCCCAGCCCGCGGCCAACCTCCAGCCCCTTTCTCTGAACAATAGGTTCGCCCCGCTCAGCGACGCACCCGCCGAGCAGGAGAGGCCGATTCTTGTAATTGGCAGCTCCATAGTTAGGAACGTGGCTCCAGAGACACGAAAGACCACAGTCAAATGCCTTCCAGGGGCCAGAGCTGCGGACATTAGGTCCCATCTGAAGCTTTTGGCCAAGGACAAACGGCGGTACAGCAGGATCGTTATCCATGCTGGTGGCAATGACACCCAGCGACGGCAATCGGAGGTCACTAAAATTAGCGTAGCTTCGGTGTGTAGGGCTGCCAAAAAGATGTCTGACTCTGTAATTTTTTCTGGTCCCCTGCCTGATCGTACTAGCGATGACATGTACAGCCGTGTGCTGTCGTTTCACCTTTGGTTGTCAAGGTGGTGTCCAGAAAACGATGTGGGCTACATTGATAACTGGGGGGCCTTCTGGAGAAAACCTGGACTGTTACGTAGAGACGGAATCCATCCCACCGCGGACGGAGCTTCGCTTCTTTCCAGGAACATTGATAGGGTTATCTCTAGTTCCCCATTGCCGTGACAACCCAGAGTCCAGCTCAGGTATCAGGGACTGCCACCCACCCACTACCCTATAGAGACAGTTTCCCGTCCACTGCCCAAAACTAATGAATTAAAAGTTAATGCTACTAGAGCAAAGTATAAAAATCTCATAAAGATAAATACAACTCTGACTGAACAGAAAAATAAATCAATTAAATGTGGTTTACTGAACATAAGATCTCTCCCCTCAAAAACACTCTTAGTAAATGACTTAATTTGTGAAAATAATATTGATTTGTTTTGTCTTGCGGAGACATGTTTGCAGGAAGAGGACCATGTCACAATAAATGAGTCAACTCCCCCTAGCTACTTAAACTTTAGTGTCCCTCGAAGTACTGGTCGAGGAGGTGGTGTAGCCACCATCTTTCATTCAGATTTACTAATTAATCTCCAAAAAAATAATAATTACAGTTCCTTTGAGCATTAAATCTTTAGCCTTCCTCATATACATAACAAAGCAGTAAAGACATTTTATTTGTGGTCTTATATCGTCCACCAGGCCCTTATTCTCAATTTTTAGATCAGATAGCAGATTTTCTATCTGACTTAGTTTTAAACACTGATAAAGTCATTATAGTCGGAGACTTCAATATTCATGTTGATAGTGAAAGTGATAGTCTAAATACAGCTTTTAACATTATCTTAGACTCAATAGGCTTTACTCAAAATGTGCAGGGACCAACCCATCGCGGTCACCACACCTTAGACCTTCTGCTGACTTATAGCTTTGACTGTGAAGTAATAACAGTCTTTCCACATAACCCTATCCTGTCTGATCATTTCCTCATCACTTTTAAACTTACTCTAAAAGATCATATCAAACCTGAAAGAAAACTTATTATACCAGAACGTTATCAGACAATGCTGTAGCAAATTTTAAAGAAGCTCTTCCAACTTTAATTTCCTCAGTACATAAAAGTACAATAGAAAACAGTGATTTAACTCGTAACCCCTCACAACTTGACGTTCTAGTTCATAGCGTTAATTCCTCCCTGCGTCTGGCAATAGACAAAGTTGCCCCACTGAAAAAGAAGGTGGCCAGCCTTAGAAGATTAGCTCCCTGGTTTAATATAGAGCTACATACCCTGAAGAACAACGTTAGAAAACTAGAGAGAAAATGGCGCTCCACGCATTTACAGGATTCCTATTTAGTGTGGAAAAATAGTATATTGCTATATAAAAAGAGCCTTCACTCAGCTAGAACAGTATATTATTCATCTTTAATCGAGAAGAATAAAAATAATCCTATGTTTCTTTTTAATACAGTTGCTAAACTCACACAGGATCATAGCTCTATCGAGCCAACCATTCCCCAAGCTCTTAGTAGTGATGACTTCATGCAATTCTTTATAAATAAAATAGACTCTATAAAAAATAAAATAATTGGGAACCTTCCCAGTATGCTTGCTTCCTCCCTAGTTAATGAGGCAACATCAAAAATGGTTGAACCTAATATATGCTTAAACTGCTTTAATGCAGCCGAACCTTCTGATGTACTAAAATTATTAGCTTCATCTAAACCTTCAACTTGCGTTTTAGACCCAATCCCAACTAAACTCTTGAAGGAAGTTTTCCCTCTGATCGCTGCTCCAATTTTAAATATAATGAATCTATCCTTAGTCAATGGATATGTACCACAGGAGTTTAAGATTGCTGTAATTAAACCTCTACTTAAGAAACCCTCTCTTGATCAAAACGACTTAATTAACTATAGACCGATATCTAATCTTCCCTTCTCATCTAAAATTCTTGGGAAAATAGTTGCACACCAGATATGTGAGCAATTAAACAATAATGAGCTGTTTGAGAAGTTTCAGTCAGGCTTTAGAGCTCATCATAGCACTGAACTCGTCTGTGACCAAGGTTACTTATGATATTCTCATGCCTCAGGACAATGGATGAGGGTCCTCAATGCTCTGTTTAGATCCTCAGTGCCTCCCCGACCACTGTTGATCACAATTATTCTCATAGAAAGGCTTCAAAGTGTCGGTATAATAGGAACAGCACTAGGTTGGTTTAAATCTTATTTGTCTAACAGATTTCAGTTTGTTCAGGTAAACAATAGATCTTCCTCAACCTCAATAGTTACTTGCGGAGTACCACAGGGTTCAGTGCTTGGGCCGATTTTTACTATATATATATGCTTCCTATTGGTAAAATAATTAGGCAGCATGGGATAAAATTCCATAGTTACGCTGATGATACACAGCTATATCTATTCAAAAATCCTGATGAATCCAATCAGTTAGGTAGACTACAGGCATGTCTGGAAGACATAAAAACTTGGATGACTCTAAACTTCTTGCTTCTGAATTCTGATAAAACAGAAGTTGTCGTCTTTGGACCGGAATCTCTGAAAAAGAAACTACTTAGTCAACCCCTTCACCTAGACGGCATTAAATTAGCCTCCAGTAATAAAGCAAAGAACCTAGGTGTTATTTTTGACCAAGATATGTCATTTAGATCTCACATTAAAGAAGTCTCTAGGACTTCCTTTTTTCACCTTAGGAAAATTGCAAAAATTAGAACCATCCTGTCCAGGAGTGATGCTGAAAAACTAGTCCATGCCTTTATTACTTCAAGACTGGATTACTGTAACTCTTTATTATCAGGTAGTCCACAGAAAACAATTAAAAGTCTTCAGTTAGTCCAAAATGCCGCTGCTAGGATTCTGATGAATATTAAAAGAAGAGATCACATTTCCCCTGTTTTAGCTTCTCTTCACTGGCTCCCAGTAAAATCTAGAATAGAATTCAAGATCCTCCTTCTGACATATTAAGCTCTTAATAATCTAGCTCCATCATACATAAGAGACCTGATTGTTCCATATGTTCCTAACAGGGCCCTTCGCTCTCAGACTGCAGGTTTACTGGTAGTTCCTAGGATTTCTAAAAGTAGAATGGGTGGCAGATCTTTCAGCTATCAGGCTCCCCTCCTATGGAACAGGCTCCCAGGGTTGTTTCGTAAAGCAGACAATTTGTATATCTTTAAAACTAGGCTTAAAACTTTCCTCTTTGACAAAGCTTACAGTTAGAGATGTGTTAATAGGTAGTTAGAGACAGGTTAGACAGATAACTCGGAAGAGATAGGTTAATGTTAGTAGCTAAGTAGAGTGTCAAAAGCTAGGAAGGGATATGAAGAGGTAGAGTAGCTACGTAGAGATAGATTAATGTAAGCCAAGTAGAGAGTGTTAGTAGCTAGGTCTCCTAGTAGCTAGGAGACAGGTTAATGTTAGTAGTCAGGTAGAGTATCAAAAGCTAGGAAGAGATAGGAAGAGTTAGAGTAGCTAGGTAGAGATAGGTTAATGTAAGCCAGGTAGAAAGTGTTAGTAGCTAGGTCTCCTAGTAGCTAGGAGACAGGTTAATGTTAGTAGCTATGCTGCTTTAGGCTTGGCTGTTGGTGGACATTATTAGGGTTTGTTCCTACTTTCTCTCCTACTTCTCCCCAACTGCATGATGTGCTGTCAATTCAAGCGCTAACCTGTTTTCTCTTAGTCTCTTCCTACAGTAGGTGCTCCTGACCCGCCCTGCTTGACGACCCTGACTAAGATGGCATTGCAGTGACGGAAAGTTCTCCACGTCCTGCAACAAACTTCTGCATCAGTTCTGTTGCTCTTTCTGTGTCTCTGTTCTGTGTCTCTGTTCTGTGTCTCTGTTCTGTATTCTCCAAACCACAGACGGTCTCGGCAGATGACCGCTTGTGCTGAGCCTGGTTCTGCCGGAGGTTTCTTCCTGTTAAAAGGGAGTTTTTCCTTTCCACTGTCGCTTCGTGCTTGCTCAGTGTGAGGGATTGCTGAGAATTACACGACGCAATCTTCTGTGGTTCTCTAATTTCTAAATTAAACATTGTATTGTAATAACTCTTCTTGTAAAGTGCCTTGAGATGACATCTGTTGTGAAACGGCGCTATATAAATAAACTGAATTGAATTGAATTGAAATGGTAAGACAACGGAAGGCCGGGTGAAGGAGAACAGTGGTGGCTTATCCAGGCACCCCCACTACAGCTGGGCCAGCCTATGGACCACGCACCCTGGATCACTGGGGCGGAGCTGATGGGGGCTTTTGGCTTATGGTGAGTTCACACCGCCCCAAACGCCAGCATCAGTTGCGGCAATATTACATGTAAAGTCTACGGTGAAGTACGTCAAAGATCTGTCATAGTCTCTGTGGTGCGTTGGCTCCGTCAACTTTTCAAGCAACACTTGCATTGTAAGCGACAACGTAGCAAACGCAAGCAACGCAGAAGTTCAACTAGCTGAACTTTTGACGGACTTGACGCACTTCACACAGTGCGTCAACCAATCAGAGCGTCTCACTGTAGTGATGTCACTAGACATATCTTCAATGAATCGCAGGATGAGTGAAAATATTTTCAACAAACGGAGATTTAGAAATTCAGAAGTAGCACTTACCGAAGACAGATGGAAAGGCACTCCTAAGGAGGAAAAGAGCACCTGTATGTGGTGTCCTGGTGGGAGATTTGGTTGGGTATGTTGCCTGATGCAGACAAACTGTGTGGTGTGAACGCAGCATTAGTCTCCTGCTGGAACCAGTGCTCCTCCTCTGCAGCAGATGTTGCGCCGCTGGCGTTAAGCAGTCCAAGTCTGCCTGGAGACCCAGCGATGGATTCTCCCTCTGCAGCTTCACAGGGCTGGCAGTGAATGGTGTCTGTCAGTTGAGCGCTGTTAGCGGCTGCAAAACTGCAGCTGAAGATGATGTCCACGTTGCGCTTGTGGTCCTGGATTTGATGGAGCGTACACATCCTCTGCTCCAGCTCCAAAACTTTCTGGATTAGCTTCACACAGCCATCACATCCGGAACTACAGGTGAGTGGAGGCATAATTAATTAAAAGAACTCCGTACTCCTTAACAAATGCCCCTGATAAAAACAAGTCGCTAAGAGTTAGGGGTGTTAAAAATTATTAAAACTAGTCATAAAAAAGGATTAAAAACGATTGGTGTTAAAAATGATTTAAACTAGACATAAAAAAGGATTTAAAACCAGTTAAAGTACTTACTAAGTAAGAACTAGTACTTACTTAGGACTTGACACCATCTGCTCAGATTCCTTAAACAGAAACTTTTAAACTGATTGGAATGTATGTGCAATCAATTTGCAATAACTTTTCTTGTAAAGTCTCTTTCGATCTGATCATCTTTTTGCCTTGCATATAGTGTAGGCAAATAATGAAAACTTGTCCGGTGGACTTTATGTATTTATTTATTTTTGCACACCCCATTTTCAGTATAATACCTATAAATAAATATAAATTAGTGTAGCCAGTTGTGTTAAAAAATTAGCTTGTTTTTAAATGCCACGTAAAAGCCACGTGTGTGAAATTTAAAATCAGACATTCTTAGAGCAGAGACGCAAGAATGTTACTTTATTGTTGAAAGACTGCTGCATTTTGTCATAAAAAGATATATGGATACAGAAACATGTAGAAAAGAGCGCAAAACATTGTGTGGCAAAAGAAAATATTCACAGACATCATTCTAGCACCAAGAAATGGAGGTGGCAGCATCGATAGTTGCTTAGAAGACGCTTGGAGCAAAAAAAGAGCGTAATCCTGGAAGAAAACCTCTAAGACATTTTAATATGGGGAGGTGGTTCACCTTTCAGCAAGAGAATGTCTCTCATAATTGATCCAAAGCTACAACTGAATGGTTGAATGGGCTTGTCAAATTCCCATACAATGTTGCAAGACTCGAGTAAGCAAAAATGTCTACATGTAGTAAAAACGTTCCATGAACATCTTGCAGCTTTAATTTGCAGAAAAAAATGGCTCTAGAAACTATTGACCATGGGGAGCTAAATACAAGTGCCAAACCTTTCAGGGTTTCATTTGTAAAAGAAAGAAGAAAATAATTAAAATGTCTCCCCGCTTTTCAATTAGGTGCTATGTTTGTTGGACTGTCAAATAAAAACTTGGTAAAATGAAAGTTTGAGGTTGTAATGTGAACTTTTGCAAAATACTGTTAGTATAGATAAAGACAAAAACAGATATGCAATATTCAAAAGAGAACATTTTTTACGCTCCTTAAAAAACTGAAAAACACATTTCTCATGACTTCTATGTCCTAAAACCTTTCATCCTCCCCTCATGTTAGTGTGAGCCTCTTATGTAAACCATATTGGGTGTGAGTTAGAAACCGAGGAAGCAACTGATCTCACTGATAAAACAACCTGAGGGTGAGAGCCTGCTCATATTTCTGTCGAGATTTTGAAAGCGCTTGAAGTCATTTTGGTGGTTTTGGTTCTTATGTTAATGTGGAGCAGGCTGTGAATGACTGAGAGAGAATAAAAAGAAAAAAATCAGATGAATGAATGTGGTTCCGGTGAAGACAGAGGCCAGAGGAAGCAGCAGCAGATCCATCTCCTTGGGGGTTTCAGCACTGATGCACTGGCACTGCATTGGGGTCATGCTGTTCCAGAGCTGTTCCATGACGGACCTTTTGTTTTGATATTTTTTTAAAAGGGAACTGGTGCTGACATGTGACTGTGTTGAGTCACACTGCGCAGGTGAACACCTTGAAGGCTGCAACCGAGGGAAAGGGCAGTAAGCTGTGACAGTGTGTTGAGAGGAGAAGTAAGATTTGTAGTCCTGTTTGTAATCAACATAAACACGATTGTTTCTCTTATATCTTTTGTAGCTAAGCCTCTTTTAATACTGATACCCTAAAAAAAAATCTTAAATGCAACTAGGGGAGTTTTCTGTCACTAATCTTTTATGATTTGCTGTTAAAAGGACTCTGTACATATATTTTAAACATTTTGTTTCTCTAAGGGCTTTCTCATGAAAAAACACTTTTTATGGTTGGTGATCTCTGTAGAAGCCAAGCTGTTGACAAAATTTAAGCATTCAATTAAATCTATCTTAATAACCAGAAAGATCTGATATAGCTGTGAGTTTGTTAAAAAGAAAAAAAATGCTTAGAACTGTGGAAGGCTAACAGCAAGTTAGCCTTCAATTTTTGTTAAATTTAAAAATTTTCAATGATTCATATATAATATATTTATCTATGTCCATGACAAACAGCACATATTAAGTATTTATTCTTTCACAACACACCATTGTTAGGTGTCTTCTTGGCTGCTTTGCTTTCTTCATTTTTTAGCTAAAAATAGTCTTCTGCTGTGCTAATATGCTATTGGCTGTTGCTGCTAGCTATGACCAATCACTAATACTCAGTTAGGAAAGAAGTGATTGGCTTTCCAAAGTCACTAAAAGTTACGACTTAGTTTGCATAATTGTCCACTAACATAAAATAACTTTAATGAGCTAAATTTTGAATTTTTTATCCTTTTTTTGTTTCATTATTCTGACTATTCTTAAACAGTTAAACAGCTTCTTAACAATGAACAACTGCTTTGATATTTATCAGGTTTTTTTAGGCACCACAGCACCAAGACTGCCCTTGTCAAAGTCTTTAATGATATCCATACACATACTGACTGTGGTAAAACCACAGTATTGGTACTATTAGACCTCAGTGCGGCATTTGACACTGTTGATCATGATACATTACTGGAAAGTCTAGAGAGCTGGGTCAGACTATCTGGTACGGTACACGTCTGGTTCAAATCCTACCTCAAGAAGAGGAACTTCTTTGTGTCAATTAGCCAATTTTCATCACAAGAAGCAGAAATCACATGTGGGGTCCCCCAGGGCACCATCCTAGGGTCCCTCCTATTTACCATTTACATTCTCCCATTAAGGCCCTGAGATGGACTAGCGATCTGTCCAGGGTGTACCCCGCCTCTCGCCCGTTGACAGCTGGAGATAGGCACCAGCCCCCCCCGGGATCCCTTGAGGATTAAGCGGTTCAGAAAAATTGATGGATGGATGCTCCCATTAAGCCAGATTATAACAACAAATAATATCAACTACCACAGTTATGTTGACGACACTCAACTTTATGTGTCAATGTCACCAGGTGATGTTGAACCCGTCCAAATCTTCAATAAATGGATTGAGAAAATCAACAGTTGTATGTCCCATAATTTCTTCCAACTGAAAAAAAGCTAAACTAAAGTACTTTTTTTTCGGACCCAAAAAAGATCGATTAAATATCAGTACACAACTTCAGATGGTCCAACTAGAAACTACCAACCAAGCCAGAAATCTAGGTGTAATAATGGACTCAGACCTGAACCTCCAAGGTCACATAAAGGCAATGAAAAGGCCAGCTTTCTATCACCTGAGGAACCTTTCTAGGATAAAAGGTATGATGACACAAGGAGACCTAGAAATACTCATCCATGCATTTATCTCTAGCCGCCTTGATTACTGTAACAGTATCTTCACAGGACTGCCTAAAGAAATTAGACAGCTGCAGCTGATCCAGAATGCTGCTACTCATGTTCTCACTAGAACCAAGAAAGTAGAACAAATCACCCCAGTTATAGTCATTACACTGGCTCTCTGTAGCTCAGAGAATAGACTTCAAAGTTATTTTATTAGTGTATAAATCCTTAAATGGGTTAGCACCAGTTTGTATTGCGATACAAACCATCCAGATCACTCAGGTCCTCCAGCTCTAGTCTACTGATCGTCCCTAGAACCAGAACCAAACATGGGGAAGCAGCTTTCAGTTTCTATGCTCCTCACATCTGGAACAA
This sequence comes from Apricaphanius iberus, assembly GCA_028564705.1. Lineage (NCBI taxonomy): Eukaryota > Metazoa > Chordata > Actinopteri > Cyprinodontiformes > Aphaniidae > Apricaphanius > Apricaphanius iberus. The sequence continues at coordinate 629,659 of JAPXFQ010001855.1, forward strand.
ACTGCCGGACGAATGCAAAACTGCAGAGACACATGTATTTTACTTGCTTATGAGTAACTGATACTGTAATTGCCAATGTTTTTATCCTAAATTTTTGTTTTTAATTAAATGCTATTGTTTGTTTTATAAATGGTTGTTTATGCATTCTCTTATTAATTCTATGTATTAATTTTCAGATTTCTGTAATCATGTAAAACACCTTGAATTGCCTTGTGTTGAAAGTGTGTTATATAAATGAAATTGCCTTGCCTTGTCTTCACAAGGCAAAGACTCTAGCCGCCCAGGCCAGACCAAATCAAGGGAGACTGCCTCCCAAACAAATGTAATGGACTCTTAAAGGTACAATATGTAATATTCACATCTTTTGGTCAAATCACAGTACTTCAGTTCATGAAGAAAAAAACTAAGTAAGTCACTCACCCTCTTCCCCCCGTAAATATCATGGAGAGTTCGACCAAGCGATCCGTAACTGTACGATATGTAACTGTACAAACGAAGACGAGTTATACACAGTAAGTTGAGAAGTATATACATTTCACTGCAATATCGAGTTGGTGGTAATTGAAAGAGTAGTTTGCGATTTTTAGAGCCGAATATTTTATGTCTAGCATTGTTAGCTCAACATTAGCCTTTAGCTCGGTCGTGCACTGTTCAGTGTTGAAGACTTGGCTACTTTATGGGCTCATATGTGATTTTCACAGGAGCCAGGAAATATGCCAGCGTGACAGATATTGTAAACTACGCCCCGTAGAAACGTTTTTAAAATAACAAACTTTGAACCACCCAGCCGACTGAGATCAAAATCTATTTCAATGTAACCTTCCTTCCAACATGCTTGGGACATTAGACTGTTGTGTGAATAATCCACTGTAAAATTCTTACATATTGTACGTTTAACTACATAGTTTTTGTATCCTCAAACTAGAATTAACACCAATTGGGCTCCTGTTATACTTATATGCCCTACATTAGACTTGGATTAATAAATACTATTATAAAATTGACTACAAATTACCACAGATTTGTTTATTTTTTTAAATATAGGTCAAAATGAACAACTTGATATACAAGATTTATTTTACAACAGAAAAGCTTATAAGTAGTAAAAAGTATAGAGAAGGAATAGCATTTTCCAGTTGACCAGCATTGCTCAGTCATAGGAGGGGGATGGACCAGTTTGTGTTACACTATGCTCCATTGGCGTTTCATTAAAACCATCTTTAATTGTAGGGTGATGTCAGTACCATGATACAAAACTCAGTATATACATGTAGAGTAGTTGGGTAAAACAACCACCTGACTTAATGCAAACCTCTGGGTCACGGGGGTGCTGGTGCCTATCTCCAGCTGTCAACGGGCGAGAGGCGGGGTACACCCTGGACAGGTCGCCAGTCCATCACAGGGCAGGACAAACAGGACAAACAACCATGCACACACTCACACCTAAGGACAATTTGGTGACATCAATTAACCTGAAATTCATGTTTTTTTGGACTGTGGGAGGAAGCCGGAGTTCTCCCCACGCATGCATGGGGAGAACATGCAAACTCCATGCAGAAAGGCCCTGGGCTGGGATATGAACCCACAACCTTCTTGCTGCAAGGCAACAGTGCTAACCACTGCGCCACCGTGCAGCCCCAAACTACCACAACTCCTCCTAATTTAATCTAATCAATTTTTTGGGGGTCTGATGATCTCACTGCTTTGACCGTCGTATCCTTTAGCAATTCAATTCACTTTTATTTATATATCACCAGTTCACAACAAATGTCATCTCAAGGCACTTTACAACAAAAGTAATCTCAATGCAATTATACAAACATTCCAATCAGTTAAGTTTTCTATGTAAGGAATCCCAGCAGATTGCGTTGAGTCATCAGCATGAGGTTGTGCCCGGATCATGCAGACTCCAACCACAGCAATTCCTCAGCAAACCCTCATACTGAGCAAGCATGTAGCGACAGTGGAGAGGAAAAACTCCCCTTTAACAGGAAGACACCTCTGGCCGAACCCTGGCTCAGTACAAGCTGTAATCTGCCACGACCGTCTGGGAGTCTGAGAAGACAGAGAAGAGACAGCATGGAGGATGCTCGGTGACTTTGAGCATCATCTGGACCAACGCTCCTAATCCATCATGAGGCATTATATGTGAACAGGGTACCAGACCGGGTAGAGCTTCTATGGGGAGAAAAACACAGAGAAAACTGGGTTAACAATTGCATCAACATTAGGAAAAATATATCTGGAGAGAAGTAGAAAGGAAAAGTAGAAGGTGTGTTAGGGTCAGTTGAGTCTGAAAAAGGATAATTTTTTTTCCTAATTCTTAAGTCTATTAGCAATGTAGGGTGTGAGAGAGATGGAGTTGAGGTGGGCTGCCGGACCGGGCTGCATCCTCTTCTTGCTGGATCAGGCTGAACACTCCATCTCACTCTACTCCCTGCCTGGAATTCCAGGAGGAAAGAAGGAGGTAAATGGGTAAGTATTTTAGTGCTAATGCATCTCTCCTTGCTCATAGGACACGCCGTCTCCAGAATCTATGTATCAGAGAGATAATATTATTGGTAAGTGATATAACTGGAGTAGATAAAGGCCCGCTCTTCCGAAGACTCTGGCATTATCTTTGTCCATCACTTTCTAGCCTTAAAACCTGGCGTAAATCTTTTTCTGTCCTGATTCATGATTCAACCTTTGTTCAATTCTCTAATCATTTTATTCTGGTAAATTAATACATTACTGTTAGAAATCGGAGAGGGATTATAAGGTCTAGTGTCTATATAAGTAACAATAAGCCTTATCAAAAAGGAAGGTTTTAAGCCGAGTCTTAAAAACAGACAGAGTATCTGCCTCACGAACTAAAACTGGGAGCTGGTTTCACAGGAGAGGAGCCTGATAACTAAAAGATCTGCCTCCTATTCTAGTTTTTGAAATCCTAGGAACTACCAGTAGATCTGCATTCTGAGAACGAAGTGCTCTGTTAGGAACATATGGAACAATCAGATTTATGATGTACGATGGAGCTTGATTATTAAGGGCTTTATACGTAAGGAGGAGGATCTTAAACTCTATTCTGGATTTAACAGGGAGCCAATGGAGAGAAGCCAAAACAGGAGAAATGTGATCTCTCTTTTTAATAGCACCATTACCCCACCTCTCATGCAAGTTCTAGACATGCCAACTTCTTCAAAATCAAATCATTCTAATAAATTGATATCCAAACTCAAGTTGATTTTATGGCTCCCCTCTGTTCTGTTCCCAAACGTTCCCATGGTCCTCCGATATATTCACAGGCCGAGCAAAGTGGTGAAAGTGCAACCAATGGTCTGCAGTGTGCGGTTGGGTGAGGAGCTTAGAGGTGGGGCACAAATGAATGGGTAGTTTCCCCACACAGTGGTAGTTTTCTCCCCTCTCAGAGCAGCTCCCATACATTCCAGCTGGAACGAGGGGAGCTAACCTCGGCTTGAAGTGGTTGTCACATACCTGTGGCCAGCACGTGCCCTTTAATCATAGTCATCATGGAGCTGTGCCGGGGATTTGTGACAGTACTGGGTGGGAGGATAGATGCACTTCCATTCTCACAGTTTATTATTGAAGCCCAGCCTGTATAAACTGTCCAAATCTATCATATACTTATGTTTACTCAGCTGAACGAACTGTGAAGTAGGACTATTATTATGTTCCTACTTCCTCATGTCTATCACTTTGCTTTCTGGATTTCTTTGTTTTTACACATTTTTAGAAATGGAAAATAGTCAAAAATTGTCTTTTGAATTACATGTTATGCAAACTATATTTTCTTTAAATGCATGCAAATATAATTATAGCTTATTTTTTTTGCTATTTCACCAACACAACAATTAAAGTTTACCGTACTTAACTAATGTTAATTAATAGTCCACGCAAATCTGCTCTTTGGATGATTTTTCTGGATGTTGTGTGGTTCTTCTTACAGTGAAACTAAAATGAAAGCTAAAATGTTTGTATTTGAAAGAAGTCTCACACAAATTTGTACCATTCTTGTATTACAGCCATTTCCCAGATAAAATCCTTTTACACGCCGCAAATGGCCCATGGGGCATGCTTGGAAACCACTATACCTTCATCTGAAAGTGGAACTGTTTTAAATACAGTTTAAAAAATGGTGGTGGGAGCATCATGCTGCTGGGACACTTTAACTGCAGATGATTCTGTAATTTCAATAAAAGCTGATTTTACACCATACTTAAATGGGGGCTGCGATGGACTGGTGACCTGTCCAGGTTGTGCCCCGTCTCTCACCCGATGACCATTGGAGATAGGTGCCAGCCCCTCCATGAACACTTCAAGGATAACTGGCACACATATTGGATGGAAGAAAGGATGGATGGATGGATTTAAATGGGGGATGCTTTTAAGGTGAATATTTGATTAAAACCATCTATCATTTTTCCCTTCCACGTCATCGTTGTGTTAATTTATTAAATAAGATACAAATTGTCTATGAACTTTCTGATTGTAACATGACAAAATGTGGAAAAGTTCAAATGACTACTAATGAATAGTTTTACTAGACATATAAATGCTGTGTTTCAATCCACTCAAAGCACTGGAATGCTTCTTTTAAAACCTCACCATTATGAACATGAGATACATTACAATGTGACACCTTACTCTACAAATAAATTAAGCATTAAATCATCAAAGTTAACCTGACTGACATTTAGGCACTGTAACTGTCAGTACTAATATATGCAACTTGACATGTGACCTTTAGTAACTGCTCAGTTATACTGTGTTGGATGCGTGGAAAAAAAGCTGAAACAGCTTGAAGCAGTGCAGCAAGTTAAAATATTAAACAGAAATGAGAGCAACATGCGCAGTTGTTATAGATTTAAATTTTTTATGGACCTATGTGGCCATTTTATGGACATGAGTGAGAGCTAGGGCAATTTGGCATGGATCGTAGAAATAAAGCAGTGTGAAGTTGTGAAGTCTCAGTAGGTAGGATTTGAAGGTACAACTCACGCAAAAACACAAATGGTTTCTTTGTGGCGCAGACATTAAAACCAGGAAGCAAAAGAGACAACATGAGGGGATAAACTGGAGATCAGGGTTAGCTATAAACTGAAGGCAAATAAAGATAAGTGAGAAAAAAGTAGCACGTCCCCTTTCACACTGCAGAGGCTATCAGTGTTTTTCGTAAAGATAAATAAAAAAGACATAGACTTAAGTTAATAGCTTTCACGCATTGCCTTCCTTTGCATCCACTATTGTAACAAACATAATGCTTTCGCCAGAGTTTGTTTGTTAGCAACATAATTTTTTTTCAGTAAATGCCTGCAGCAGGACCGGGGACAGTAACACGGGTTACTGAGTTTATAGTTTGATATCTGTCTATCCCATGCAGCCTCAAATTTTGTTAACAGGTCTAAGGATAATTGTAACTTAGAAACACCATATAGACCTATTTGGCCCACTGTTACATAATTTACACAAATGTTTTGTTAAATACCAAAGAAATGACCTGATATTTACCCTAGTCTCCTGATGCAGATGTTATAGCTGCACTGATAAAGGTTCAAGCACATCTGAATGACTGGCAGTCAGACCTTTTAATTCAGTTAATGTTTGCTTAACCACTTTTTGGTACCAATAGACTTTGCATAATCTATTGAACTTTAAGCCCTAGATCATCATGTAGTTATCAAGCCTCAGCAAACAAGACATTACATTACATCACATCCCCACAAAATGTAAATTACTCCACTTTGATGACGTTACACGCTAACTCTCACAAGTATCATCCTGATATCCACATAATATAATTAATAAGAGCATATCAGAAATCATAAACATACAGTACAGGCCAAAAGTTTCAAAGGAAGATTAAATAGGAACAAAATTATAATTTGATTCGTATGGTTTGCAACTAAATTACTAAATTTATATTTAGAATTTATCAATCTTTTTCTTTTAATATTTATCCACCAATGGTCAGGTTGCATCAATGTTTTCCTAAATGTAAATTAAGGAAAGTATTGCATATCAATAAAACCTGGATATGTGGAAAATGCCTGAAAATCCATAGAATCCATACTTCTCTCAGGAAAGTTTCACAGAATGTTATTTTTCTTTGTATTTAAATGACTGTAGAAGGGTCATAATATCTATCTGTTCAGTCAGAGAAACAGAAATTTTATAAAATGCCTAAAACTTGGTAGCTACATTAAATATTTGGACAGCTGATAAAATGGTGAAAAATAAGGTGACCTATAAAAAATGTAGTTTTGATATATACAGAAGCCACGTTTGTCTTCAATTTAAGGAAATGCCTGAAACCAAACCTGGCTTAAAATAACCTCTTGTAGCATTCTCAACCATGAGACCACAGAACGGCAATTCTCATCAACTGTTTGTTGTAGGCTAAGCTCACAGGGGTCTGGAGCCTATCCCACTGTTCAGAGTGCTGAGAGGAATACGAGTAATGCCCAACATAGGAGACCCATTTAATTCTCCTGGGTTCAACCTGAATGTTTGTGAATGGTTTGATATAAGCCTGAGAAAGTGCAAGTTGGGAAACCTAGCCACAAGGGTCAAAGCCAAGGATTTTCCACTGACATTCAAGACCTCATTACGAGAACGGACAACAAGCTGTCATAAAAAGTTAAGCACCCTAGATGCAGACAATTTATCTAAATATAATGCCAACCAATAAATATGAGTTTCTGTTATGGGCATCATTGGGCATAAGCAGTAACCCCAGCGACATTATCAGGCATCCATTATGGGGCATCCAAGACCAGATAACCAAAACATACAATGTATAGTCAATTCAATTTAGTTTATATATATATAGAAAAGATGTCATCTCAAGGCACAGAGACACAGCAGAGACACAGAAAGCACAAAATAACTGATGTAGAGTACTTTCTATATCAAAGAGAGTAAAAAGTTGATAACAGGACACAGAGGATGTTCAGTTACTGGGAGCATCATCTCAATTGATGTCCTTCTCCAACAAGGCATCAGAGCTGAGCAGGATACCACACCAGGTGTAACTTTTAGTGTAGAAACTAAGAAAAAACAAAGTTAACAGTCAAAATTACAGCAAGTAATGCAACTGGAGAGTAGCTGAAAAGTAGCAGAATGAAAAAAGGGGGCAGTATGTCCTCCAACAGTCCAAGCCTATAGCAGCACAACTATAGAGACAGCTCAGGATGACCCAACGTGTTAAGATGAGACATGAGAAAGGCAGAGGGAAGGAGAACCATCTGTCTGCACATAGACACCACATGCGGGAAGAGGTTTCCCTCTTTCAAATTTCTACATATCTGAGGACCTTGAATGTGAAATCAACACCAACGCAGTGGTCAAGAAGGTCCATCAGAGACTTGTCCTCAGGAGAAACAGATTGGAGTGCAAGCTGCATGATCTCTCTCAATACTGCTCCACCTGAGAGTGTGCAGGCTTTTTCCATCACTGTGTGGTACACGGGCTGTGTTGTCGAATATTTTCTTAAACAAAGGGATGAGAGAGAATTCCTTCAGTAGTTTTAGGAGGTAGCTGACAAGAAGACACTAGGGAGGGTGATTAAACCAAACGAAAAGTCAATTGTTGGCCCTCTGTCTACCCTACGCATCATTGCCAACTCTTGCTGCATCACCAGAGCAGCAAAAATGATGGCCCACATCCAGGTCATCACCTGCCCAACCTGCTGACCTCAGGTAGGAGCTCAAGGAGTCTAGAAAGCAGGACAAATAGATTCAAAAAACAGCTTCTTCCTAAGGGCTATCAGGACACTAAATTCCCATCTCGGACACAAATGGCGTATTGATTTTTTATCTGTTTTTACATGTACCCTCTGAGTGCAAATTACAATTTTGTTGCACAGTTAACTGTGGAATGACAATAAATATCTTGAATTTTTGAATCCTGAACCTGAGAAACAGGTAGGTGTCTGGCTTTTTTCAGACGGTAGGCAAATCAGCTTTTGTTTGTCAAATCTAATCTTAAAGATCAGCTGTCTGCATTGGTGTTTGCAAGAGATTGGATTGGATTTGTCGGTCTAAGCACCACAAATTTGCATGGCTTTCTTTAGTATTGACGCAGGCACGGGTAGCAATGTACTATAGATAGGGTGGATTGCCGTCAACAAACCCTTTTTACTTGAATCAGAAGCCCCACTCATGCCTCCTCACATCTAAGTTTTCCACCCGTTTCGGATGTGATCAGCCCATTAAATGACGTCAGACTGTGCCCTCTCTACCTACTGAAACGTACTTTTCTGTTTGGTGTTTAAAACCTCTTCTAATTAGGTTTAGGTTTTTAAAAGAAAGTATATTTGTCCTTCTGTGACCTTAAAGTTAGGACATAAAACTTGTGGGTTGGTTAAAATTGGTTAGATAACTCCAGTTACGATATGCTACTCTGACGAAGTATTTTTGACACGTGCAGACAGCTGGCTGTTATAAGCGATAAGAATGGTAGATAACCTACTAGTAGGTAGAGAGGGCACAGTCTGACGGCATATAATGGGAGTGATAACCTCTAATAACGGCCATTTAATGGATTGACAACAACCAAATAGGCTGGGTTTTCAATGCACGAGTGAAGTGTTAAATCAGTGCTCATGTCCTTGTCAGTGAATCCTGCAGCACAAAAGATGTTTACAATTCTGCCTATGCACCAAAAAAAAAAAAACATCAATTATTATTACATTAGATTTCAAGAAAGGCAAAACCCCATAATTGATTTCCAAATGGAAATATTCTCCCAATCCCATCAGGATGTGATTCTGTACACCAATCAAAAAGCTTTACATCCAATAACTTTTGGTTTCTGGATATGGTACACATATTGGTATCCTTTCATGATGCTGGAAAAAGCTGAAATCCACAATGAAAAAGCATAATGTGCTAGTACTGACATAGATGTGTTTAGCTAGTTTCAGCAAGTGTACTTTTGTGTTTAAACCCCTTTGCTAATTGAAAATTGATACGGGTCAGTAGAAAAGTAATTTTTAACATTCATCCATTAGCCTAATTTCATAGCTCTTTGTTTTTATAACATGATAAATCATGGTGAACATAAAAGTAAGGATAGGAGGTGGGAACAACATAATGCCATTTCTCATGGCATAAATTAACACAAAAGCTGCTGTCACACTGTTTATCAGTTGTCTTGTTATGGATATTGGTGTATCATAAAACACATTGTATTAGTCTAAATGTCAAATAATGAAGTGTATACACTCAAACAAGCTCTTTCTTGTAAATACAATATAGGTTAGGTCTCCATCCGAAACCACTAAATTGGTGAGAGGTGTTACGCCAAGCCGGATGTGCGTCAGCGTACGACATGATAAGATGCATCCGAATTGGGCTTCCAGTTAGGAAGGAGTTAGGGAAAGTGGCTTGTATGCTACCTATCATAGCCACTTTAGAATAGGGACCTCTGATGCTAACTAACTGGCGATTAGGAGCTACTATTTGCCATCCCACAATCCCTTACGCCACAAGACGCCATCAATACAAGTCGCCCGGCCCACCTCACGTAAAATTACGAAAATGGTAGAAAGGAAAAAGACGCTTACATGTGAGTACAACAACCTCTTCGAAGGTTTATTTTGATATGCGACATTCATGTGCGTTTACGTCGCGTAATGACGTCGGGTAGAAAGGCTGTTCGAAATGGGCAAATTCGCGAACGGCTCCCTAGACTACTAGCCATAGTGTTCTCACTGTTGACCCCATGAAAGGTTAAGGCTTGGTTGCTAGTGTTAGTGCTTAGAGGCTAACATTTAGTGGTTTCGGACTTAGGTGTTTCCGATGGTGATCTCCACACATCCCGGTGTTGTAGTGGATAGGCATTGGAATTAAGGCTATAAAAGGTGTAAGGTCATCGCAGTCTGCCAGATCTGAACAACTCCAGCACAGTATAAGGCAATCCCACCCACTTGTTCAGTCTGACAATCAGTCAAACAATCACAGAACAGAGATCTTAGAGCCGTTGTCCCCAACCCCGATCATCGAAATCTACTGTTGTCAAGGTGTTAGATGCATCTATGCTCCAACACAGCTGAATCAAAGGAATACCTTATCAGATCTTTGGAAAACTTGATGGCATGCTGAAGAGGTAATTCAATCATTTTATTCACATATGTTTGAGCAATGATACATCAATGCTGCAGTGTAAGCCATTTAAAACATTATATAAAATAACATGACTATTTAGTCCTTGCTGCAGCTTAAGAGCAGCGCTTGCGTAACTCCAATAGAAGTGGCTCATATCTGCCGAATACCTGATCACTCTGAACTGTTAAATCAATGCAGAAGAAATTTGTGGTGTCCAAAAAAAGAATCTGATCTAGCCTGGCTTAGCCAGAACTGAAATTGTTTGTGGTACAGTGTGAAATGCAAAGAAAGGTAATACTGGGATACTATTTGTCATATCATGTCATATGGAAAAGAGTGACTGGTCACTGAAGTTAGGATTTCATAAAGGCAATTCTTCTCCAGATCTCAAAAGTATCTCCAGACCTGAAAGGAAATAGATTTCTATAAATTAAAAGGTGAGAGACAAGGTTGTGGCCATGGTTACAATGGTTGGAGTTATTATTTTCCCTGTGCATTTTTTCCTTCCAATGAACTTCTATATTTGGGCTAGCATTCCTATGTTATTTTTCACATTCACATATTGCAAAGCATATTTTTCTTCTCTTTTTTACGGCTGAATTTGCTTTATTTTGTACAACTTGGTTCCAAAGAAGCACTGAATGGGTGGAGATCTTGACCTGATGACTCCAGTTACGGTACAGCCTGAAACAACAAGCCATTCCGGTTTTGGACAAATATTTTTGAAGATTGGGTCTCAGTTCATCAGCAGAAGAACCTCCGCTCATCCTGCTGAAGAAACAGATAACAGCCACAGGAGAAAATAAGCACCAGGTCAAGATTCTTTTGATCGCATTACAAGACTTTTGCGATTAAGATTTCCATCTTGTTTTGCTACTACTTAGACCCATGAAAACTCTCTTTTATCCTCTTTTAATCCCTCCAATTCTTTCACCTTCCTCACACTTTTACTTCACATTCCTGCCTCCCCTCTGTTGCACTCCACCAGGGCTCATAATTAGGCATGAACAAATTGCTCCGCCTTGAGAATCTGCTTTCAGTCACCTCAATTCACCTGCTGAGACCCACGGTTGTTGTTGTTTGGGATCCTGGCAACAGCAGCCGAGCGCTCAGATCTGACTGGGGCTTTGTTTCCTGGTTTCTGTTTCATCTCTGGAATCTGTTTGTGAGTCTCAGGTTCTGAGACAGTTGCATGTGTGTGTTCCCCTGCTCGTGTGAGAGTCTCTGCTTGACTCTCCTTTCCTAAAACACGCTCTGCTCGTATGTTTACACCGTGTCCTGTTAGCTGAGAACAATGAGTGCCTTCACGGCGCACGGCAATTGCTGTGCAGGTTCCCACCATCCGGGTGGCCAGGCTCTCCTCTCTGGCACCGGTACAGCGTTTAATGAACTCCGCGCCTGAGTAGTGGAAAGTTGCTCAGGTTAACAAAGCAGGAGACCTCCTTCTGCAACATGGAGATGAGAACAATGTGTTCACATGACAGGGGAGGGAGGGGCTATAACATGCAAGTTATACAAGGAAAACCTTTTATATTGAACTCTAAGAAAAATGTGGTTTACAGTTGCTGTTTCCGTGGATTCAGCAGGAAAAGTAGCTGCCAGAGCACTTTAATAGCAGATCATCAACAAGTGTCACCACCTCCATTAACTTAGGAGTGTGCAATTTCCTGGTCTGGAGCGTACAAATGTGTGTTAGCACGTTTAGCTGGGGAGTCATCATTAGCGGCTTATAGAAATAGCCAATGTTCCTCATCTGTATGAGTAGGATATTAGTGTCATATTCAAATGACTTAAAATAATTCATTTTAGAGTTAAAAACTTTATTTAAAACTCAAAAGCACTTAGGAAAGTTTTTAATCTTACCAGGAGTGGACTTACGAACAGGTTAAGGTCAGATTTGTGAACAAACATTCATGAAAAAAAGTTGTATGACTGAATTATTGAAGTGTCAGTAGCAGTGGTTTGATCTTTTCTTTTTCCTTGTCTTAGTCTGGCACTGGCAGCTATGCTGCCTGTGTGGGTGCCACCCACCCACCCATCTGTGCCCATCCGGGCCCTCAGGCCCAAGGTCCATCTGGCGTCTTCCACTACTGTCTAGCGAGTTGTCACCTACCATGGCCACTGCTGACAGCCTTAATATGGAGGAGTGTTGTGCAGACAGCCTAAAGTACAACATGAAACCCATTGAACCACTGACCGCAGAAACTTTAGTCACAAAAGTCTACAATCACATTTTAAAATGAGCCAGAGGACTTGAAATTAGTTTTAAAGTTTGAGGTAACTTTTTACAGCTCTTATATATGTAAAAAAAAATCCTAGAATTACCAGTAAATATAATATAAATCATAAAAGACCAGGAAACTGCTTAGCTCTTCACTTTGAACAAAATTAAATGTGATAAAAAAGCATTCTATGCATTTTCTTTGGGATTTATGAGATTTTTAAAGGAGTTTCTGAAAGTCTACTTATCAGTTAGGAAGCATTCCAGAGAAGTGTTTGTCATTTCACCCTTTCGCCTTTTTGTACTTATGGAATTTTTATCTTTTAATAAATTTAATAACATTTTGTACTATAAATGAGTTGTTTTGTATATTCCATGGTGGCATTCTGTTACTAATGTATGCCATTTCATACCAACCACGTGTGTCATATGGCTGGGAAAGAGTCATGTGTAAAAAAAAAACTGAAAAAAAACGTGTGTCTGGAGCTCCTCTGTTGACTACTTGGTTGCTACTTGCTGCTGTCTTTACCTGTACCTACTAACTCAAGTTAATGGCTGAAACAGAGAACTAGTTGGTTTTGTGGTTGTTGTCGCAGTGGTGACGTTGTGACTTCAGCCAATGAAATGACTAAACTGTGTGACGCCAGTGTCACCGCCCCATCCACACCCGGACCAACCGGCCCTGGTCCGGAAACTGAAAGCGGACCACCTCCAGCCCGGTACGGTCCTGCTCTGTGGGCTGCTTTGATGCTGGGACCGGACTGCTCTGTGGAAACAGGGCATGTGTGTAGGGGCGAGTGGGGTAAGTAGTGCCAAATTTTGCTTAAAGTGACTTTAAAGTAAGGGAACTGCAGTAATGGCTCCAACTATATGATGAACGTATAGTGTAGGATGTTGTGCATCCCTGGGAACAATCACTTCGGATCTCAAATAAACTGTTGGAGAAAGATAGTTGACAACATCAAAGGCCAAAGTGCTATAACAAGGCATAGTTCCACATGAACATATACTTAGAACAAAATAAAACTTTTCAAAATGAGCAACAAATCATCTGCAACTGAATCTCTTCACAAATTTGGCCTACTACTGAACGTCCCACTTGTGAAATTATTGCAGAGTTTCGTTCATTGTATTGATTAACTTTAATGAGTACATTAGAATGGTATTGGTCCCAATACCCTTATACTTATTGGTATTGGTGCATCCCTAGTTGACTCCTTTGTCATTTTCTCTAAATGTGAAGATAATCTTTCCATCAACAGACCTTTTTCAAATTTGGTTTGGAAACGTTGCACTGATCTCATCACCTTCAACATTCTCCACCAATCCAACAAAGATGCTAAATGATGTAGCAGTGACAAAGATCTGTCTGCTGGTGACTTTGTATTTGTGAAGTCAAACGTAAGAATACAATGAACTGTACCGATAAAATAAATACCATAATGTAATGTATGGTAACCAATCGTAAGTAACCCAGGCCCGTTGGCATAAATTACCCCAACCCCACCATGAAAAGAATGCAATGCTCATGGTGTTTTGACCTAGCATTATGCTAACTGTATATACTCATGGTATGGCTTACTTAAGAACTAAAACAGGTGTGAATTTTTTTCAAATTAGTATATTATTGTTCAAACACAGCAATCAAAAAACCTTGATCGTATAAATGTTATTTTGGGGAAAAAATAGTTTTTTTTAACTTAAATGGGCTTACTTCTCAAGCCATATGTCTCCCTTCCTTGGCGGATAAGTGAAATGGATGTCTCTTCAAAATTATAAGGTCACATGACCAACTTCTTTTATGGTTTTCTAGATAAGATGTGTGGAACTACTTGTCCCTTGGCACTAATTAACCTCTCCCATACCCCTTACTTACATCCATGAGATATATTCCAGGTTAATATGTTTAGAATAGATTGACCGATTGTCTTATCGGTCAGTGTTAAATTGAAAAGAAATAGGTGTCACCTAAAATATGGCAGATATTTGTTCTATTGAGTTTATAACAACTAAAAATAAACTTGACATTTTCATGCTTTCTCATTTTATCATTTTTGCAATTCTGAATTTTCTGCTCTTTGATGGAATACATGAGATAATAGATTATGGTTACTCACAGAATGTAGACAGGCATAATATAATCCTTGAAATTTCACAACAAAGTTATCCAAAGGATTTTTGATATTGGAAAGTTTTTTCAGGGAGATTCCATATATATTACTGAAGAAGTGATTTACTGTGTTGAAGACTTACCGTAAGCAAAACTCTAGAATGACAAGTACCAAACCTGGTTTATTCATTTTATGGTTCTGAGTTGAATCTGTTGCGAAACAGTGTGATCCTAATCATCTTTTTTTTATCATCTTGTTCTTACTTCAATGGTTTGTTGGTTTGCAATGGTTTGGTCCAAACCATTTCAACTCTGGCTACTCATAGACATTTGCATGTAGGTTCATTCGGTCATGATACATTTTTCTGCGTTTGTTCTGTGCTAGTTACCCAGCCTCGCAGTTTATATGTATGTCCGAGTCTTCATAGTTCTAAAGTTTGGCAGTTTCTCATCCATTTTCAGACAAATTAATGAACAGTGCTGGGACATTTTTTATCACCTAATCCTTCTTTAAGCCATGTCATAACTTTTTGCCAAAGATAAACAAAGAATAAAATATCCCACAATGGATTCTTTGCTTTTCAAATAACCTTTGAGGACAATTGGTTGCGCTGTTGCATATGTTAATACACAATTAACAGCTATCTATAATTTTCCTACTTTTGGTCTCTAAACATCGTATTAAATTAAATTTACGTTTGTAGATGACAAAATTTGGAAAACTTCAAGAAGCATAGATATTTTTGCCAGGCACTCTATGTAGACTGTTCGAATCCAGTAAGGATGACTGAACAAACTTTTTCTTTTACCTTGATGCAATAGGTAGGAAAAGAAGATGCATTTTGAACATGAACCTTTTGAATACCCTTCTTATTGCCATAGTTAAAGTCCCAGAGACTAATGATGATCCCCTAATGGAGACAACCATGAGGAATAAGCCCCGCCACATTTAATGAGGATTTCACGGCAAGGGTCTGCAGGAGCCTTCAGTTGAAATCAGAGGGTATTGTAATGAAGAAAAGTTGCCAGTCATTTGCATGTCAATGAGCCCCAAGACTCGACGACAATGAAGGATTAGCAAGGATGCTTATAGGAACACAGATGCTAATGTATTGAGGCTGACACAAGAGATGATTTACATACATGCTTAGAAGACATGCACTTTGAATAAAAAAAAAAAATGTTACCATGGCTGCATTTATTGTTTTAATTAACAGAGGAGCACTTTTCATAGTCAATATGTGGCCTTTTAAAGGTGAAATACTGTGGTATTGTATGTGGGTTGTTTGATTAGTTTTACATCTACAATGTGAAATGTAAACAATAACAGTTTATAATATGAGCCATATGGGCAGTTGCCCAGGGTGGCATGAGAAAGGGAAACATATGTGCACCAGATGGAATGACTTATTTCATTTGCGGCCTGAAAAAATTTTCCATGTTAATGCAGGGCATGATGCTATTAATGGGGAGATGTTGCGCCTATCTCTCTGGTTTGTGCAAGGATTTTTAGAAGAACTATTTATCAGTTATAAATATTTTACTAACATTTTGTGGGACTCCACTGCATGTTATTCTGCCTCAGATTTCGAGATGATTCTTTGCATTTCGAGACTGCTGTGGGAGGGGCTTACCTAGTATGCTATACATGCGACCACGGCCAATGACAATATACACTGAAGTAGGTAATACTTTATTTAGAGGCTGCACGTCCGTTGCCCAATTAACTGTAAAGTGTTATCCCATGTGGTACATGGTAAACCACATGTGTAGCATAGATGGACTTCACATGTTTAGTTTTACATGGATGTCAGACATTTTTCACCTGGGAATTACATCGAAATGGGTTTCCCAGGTGATTTAACATGGGTTTTCCACATTGTTTTTTCACATGTCGTTTTCATGTGGATAATGTTTCACATGTGGTTTACATGTTATTCCATGGGCTTCATATGTGATTGTCCATGAGTTTCACATTTTATTCCCATGAAAATGTTCCAAATACACAAAACACACATGGTCACATGTTTCACACATATCACATGCTTTGTAAAATGTTTTCACGTGAATTTCACATGGGGTCAAAGATTTTTCACATGTGATTACATGTGATTTGTTTTCCATAATTGTGGATATACGCTAATCACGAAGGGATCTAAACTTCTCCCAAAGTGGCTCCAAGTGGCTCCAAACCTGTCTGGTTGAGTACCTTAACCCTCTAGGCGCCAAAGTCGCAATATTGCGACAAGCAACATTGCTGACTTTAACGAGCCACAGCTGGAGATAGGGCCACTAATTTAATTACTACTTTACACCAGGAGATGGCGGACATGTATGCTAAAAGTAAGGTCCAGGTAGAAAAAAAATTGTACTTTCCCTTTAAGGACAACAATGTCAGCTTTTGGAATGTGTTCGAAGTGTGTTCAAACATTTTGGCCTACAATCCAGAGTCAGTTACAGCAGTTCAGAAGGAATGGGTCAAAATTTGAACAAATTGCTAGGGTAAAAAGCTTGTGGAAGGATACCCATAACTAGGACCCATGTCAAAAGGCAATCTTGCCAAAAAATGATTTAATTGTTAATCGCCATTGCCAATAGAAATACGTTTGGCAATATTAACTGATCTAAATTAGATATTTTTAATCTGGTATTGAGGAGGGAAAGGTTGCCTTTCAAACCTTTGTTTCAAAGTCTATTTACAGCATTATAGTAGGACGAGTCCTACTATATTAATGATGGCTAGAAAAAGCACACGGTTGAGGTACAATATACAAAGGAAGATTTACCAAAATCTCACAGATGGTTCATTTTTACCCCATATGATTTAGTAAAACTCAGTAAGTGAAATTATTATTTAAATTACCATATTTTCAAAAAATAAATCACTTAAAACCCCATATTGTCTACATTCATGCCCACAATGATTACATTTTGCTTTCCTTCATAGGCAAAGACAGCTTATAGGAACCCTAACACATACAATTAAAAGAGAAGATAACTGGAAGGCTGCTTTAAGTGGTATTTTATACATCCAAATGTGAGGCCTAAGTGGCAATATTAAAAGAAACCCTGCTCCTTAAGTATGCATATAAATCGAACACTTCACAGAGAATCAGATGCCTGAGTAGGTTGGAGCACCAGCTGTCCTATCAAGCCCTCAAACACTGATATATCTAAACTCCGACTGAATAGGAGGCAGACAGTCAAACAAATTCCACCGTCTAGGAGAGTGCTTCAGACTACCACGGTAAGCAAGGAAGAACACTTTCTCTGTGAAATCAAGAGAATGAGCAAAAGTGCTGGGTATTAGTTGATGGGGAGGGGGGGTATTTGGTCAGTGTCGCGGAAATATTTAATATGATTTCCCAGAACACCACAGGGCTGAATTCACCAGAGAGGGCAGCAAGTCCCAAGAAAAAACAAAAACAAAAAAACCCCATCTCACTCTCCCTCTTGCTTCCTGGAAATGCTTCTTAACTGGTGTTACTCATTGTCTTCCTGAGTCCAGTTATGACTTGTGCTTCTTTTTTGGCCAGCAGATAGAAATACTGGAGGCATAAAATGGAAAAAAAAAATATTACATCTACACTTTTACCTTCTCCTCTTTTATGCCAGCATCCTTCATTCTACACAGAGCTCTACAGACACATCTGGCTCCTATTATCCGCCCTCTGATTGGTCGTCATATGTTTAATGACTCCTGTGATGTTTATCTCCCACCACTTCCACAATCGTGTGTGTCACATGTAGCAGTCCTGTTATTAGTAAAGGCAGTATAATTGAACCATTTGCTACAGTGGACATGTATGTTAGCCTCACCTCACCTTCGCATGGAGGGGCCACTGTCAAGCAGATGAATGAAAATGGCTCAAGCTTTAATTAAACGAGACATTTAAACACTAACACATTCATTAGGTGTCTGGTTATAGACATGTAAGAAGCGATCCATTTTTTCATCGTCGACCTGGATAATTTCTGAAAAATCCTACTTTTCATTTCTGTCCATGTAATCGGGAGGAGAAAATTAGTTCTAAAAACAGTGTTTTCGATTATGTCACTTCTGACTCATTTTAATTTTAATTCCAACTTTGAAATACCATGCGATCCAACATGATTCCCAGTCCATTTGGAAAAGAAACAGCCCCACAGCATAACAGATCTCCACCATACCTAACAGTGGGAATTAGGTCATTTTCTGTATATTTATTTTTAGTTTATGGGAAATTTTAATCTGATTTCCCAAATCAGGGATCGGTAGTATTTAGTGAACTCCACATTCGTATGTTTGCAATTTTTTTTTAGTTTATGGAAGTAGATATTTTATTGTAGATATTTCCTGACTTAGAAAAGATAAAAATATGTCTCAGATTACTGACCTGTTCACAGCTAAGAGAAACTGGATTGTACTGGTTCATATTTATGCCACAGAAAACACAATGGCATCAGTTAGAATTGAAAAATAACACAAATTTGCTTTGCAGATTCTGAAACAATAATACAAGATTAATTTATGTAAGGGTACTTTTGCACCTTTTTTTGCAAATAAATGTAACTAGTAATGTATATTTACCAGAATCTAATAAGCATATATTTTTGAAACCAGATAGAAAACAGACTTGTTTTGGTAAGGAAACAGCAAGACACCAGACTGATTTCTGTACATAAAAATGAGTGTTTAATTGAAACTTCTGTATCAAAAAATAGCAATATCAATCCTTCACACAAGTCACACAGCTAAAGTGAAATGTTTCATTTATAGGCTATGTGACAAAACTATAAAAACTGCTCTGCCTATTGTTTAATTTTTGCCATAGAACTTAAATTAATCTGGACAATACACAAACCAAATTTATTACTCTGATACGTAGTCATTTAACATTACCAACAGACTTTATTCCTTTAAAGTAATTAAATAACATTCAAATGCTCTGCTTAAATTTAAGTAAACGCTTTTATTCTGTTTTACATCAACAACTGCTTCAGTGCATCCTCCACATCTCAGAAAAATAAGTTGAAATGTAAAAATAGGTTATAGGAATGCAAACCAAAGGCAAAGTGGGTTATGCAAATTTTCGTGTTTGTCAGAGGGAGGGAAGAATTTAAGCATAGACAATAAATAAATAAATAACCACAGAGTGTGGAATGTCTACATTTTTATGAATAAATTAAATGCAAAATGGAGGAAAAAAATTTACACACAAAAAAAGAGAAAAATTAAAAATAAACACGCTGTACAATATTTGTAGGAAAAAGAAAACAATTGAACCCATGAATATTGCATTGATTGTGCATCTAAACCCCCAAACCCTTAGGGAGGCCAGGGGTAGGGGGGGTGAAGGGGGCCCCACGTGGTGTCAAGCAGTTAGATGATGGAAGGCAAAAAAAAAAGTACCACCCCCCCATCCTGCAACAGGTATGGGAGAGGAAAAGAGGGAGGTGTATGTTGACATTTTGTAGACATTCAGAAAAGACAGGATTCAGTTTCCGAAACACCCTGTTCAGGCTATAGAGTGAATAAGCAGCGTTTACAGAGATGGACACGAGTGTTTTTTCAAGTATTTTCTTGTAAGAAACAGCCCCCGCCTGGTCCTCTCTCAGTTTTAACTCCACCTCCGCCTCTTGGCTGGGGAGGCATTGGCTTACAGTGATGAAGAGGAGAGGACAAACAAAAACATCACCAAAAAAAAAAGTATAAACAGCTTGAAGCCTCTTCCATCACAGCACAGACAATCTAACCACCACGCTGTGGCCCGCCACCCCCCTGTGAGTTGTTGACGAAAAAGCCTCCCAAGAAAAGCAGCTTTCCAAATAAAAGGCACTCCAAAATCAAAATGAAAACAGTTAAATAAAACTTTTCTCCAAGCTCTATGAGAGCAGTCTGAAAAGGAGGGTCTAGCCAGCCATATATATATATATTAGGGTTGGGCGGTATGGCGACATTTTCATTTCTCTGTATTTTTTAAAAACATATCGGTATTACGGTATTTTTTCCCCATACAAGACCGTTTATATCCACATTATCTTATAATAACGAAAGATATAAAAATGTGCTTTAAATAGACAATTTTACTGTTATATGGACTGCATAATGGGGTTTTTTCCAGACACAGGTGAATGATATGAAAAGAATTAAAATGATTATGATTCTAGTACACATTCCTGAAGTTCTAAGGCTGAAAGTAAACTTGTTTTTAACCTCACGTTCAACCAAGCAGCAAATTGCATCTTGTACTGGCTTTGCATGTAGTACTGATGAATCCCACTAGGGGGCAGAGTAAAGACTCAGATCGGATAGTGCCAAAGAAGTAAAATAAACATGGTGACTGTAGGAGAATATTAGCCGGTTAATATTCAGATAAAAACAGAAAAAAAGACGGCAGAAGTATCGTAGATGGTATGTAAAACTTATTTACCACTTTTTTTTATTTCTTTCCATATGGTTTTGCCGCCGTTAACCATGTGTACCTACAGACGTTCAAATAGCAAATGTAAAATATATTCTGTTCGGTTTTCGTCCAGGTGAAGAGCGTGTAGCAGTGAAACCCACATTAAACGTTCCAAACATAACGAAAATAAACACCAGTTTCCAGTATACCGCCCAGGCCTAATATATATATATATATATATATATATATATATCAGCCTATTACTATAAAGAAAGGGAGAGGAAATAAATAGTGCTGGTAAGACCACCCCAAACAGCAAGATGTTCCCGTTTGGAAACAGGCATAATGAACTGAATTGAAAAAAAAAAAGGGATGGGGACGAATAAAAGTGTAACCAACAAAAATAAATAAGAAATTCCCTACAAAAGAGAAAAGATGAAAGTACTCTCATTTCCTTTTTGTTTTCTCTTTTAGGCCAAATGAGTCAAGCACGTGGCCAGTGACAGTTCAGATGGGCTGAAGTCTGTTTGACCTCTTTTCAACCCCACCCCTTCTTTCTTCATTAAGTCCACTCAGTCCATCCGACGCGCGCTCAGAGGCTCTCCTTGCTCGAGCTTGTGCTTGACGAAGAGTCCGTGTCGAGGGTTCTGAGGCGAATGTCCACTGCTGCGGGCTCCTCTGGCGATTTGGGCGACTCCTCGGCATTCCTCAGCCAGGGATGGTCGCAGATCTGCTCCAGAGTAGGCCGGTCGGAGGGCCGCAGGGCCAGGCACCATTTGATCAGCTGCTGGCACTCTGCAAGCAAAAACATCAGTTGAGTAAGCGATACACTGGAGGAAAAAATGCCGAGGTAATCTCCATCAGCAGCAATTTATTATATGGGAGATAGGGTTCTTTACCGGCGTGTCAGTGAGAGGGCACCAGAAACAGTTTTTTAATGTTTATTGGTATGACCATTCCATGAGTGGGTACCCCTTTGTATAAACACTATAAGATAATTCCCTGCTATATATGCATTATTTCAGTTTTTTAATGATTTGACAACATTCATTTCAGATCTACAATTTTTTACACTACTCCTGGTCAGAATGAATGATTAGTTATGTCTTTACAAATAAAGCCAATATGAGACTTCAACAGGTCTAATACAACTGGATTGAATTTCCACTTCTTTTCTAACCAGGTGTTGCATTAGTGAAATGTATGGAGAAGCTTAATACCCCCCCCCCAAAAAAAGTAAATATCTTGTTGCAGAAAAAGTGTCATTCATGCAGGAACATCCTTTGATAGCATATTCGCCTGTCTGTATGTATGGATCTATGATGCGCTGCTGTACCAGCAAGTAATGCTAGAGGGCAACAGAGTCAAGCTGTGCGCTTGTGTACACTCACCAGCTGAGATCCTTCTCCTGAAGTAAAGCCTCCCCTTAAGAATCTCGTCGTCTTGCTCGAAGGGGATGTCTCCACACACCATGTCGTACAGCAGCACGCCTAGCGACCACACCGTTGCCGATCTGCCGTGGTATCTGTGGAAGCGGATCCATTCCGGTGGGCTGTAAACTCTTGTACCTGTTAGAAGACAGGAGCAGCGAAGAGCGGTGTGAGTAAAGGTTGGGTCCCAAAAACATCACATAAAAGAATCACAGAGGACGGTATGAACCCACCCCGTGAAAAAAAAATGCAGTTGTGCAAGCCATGACAGGATTTCAAGAGCTACAATTAAAAGCTGGCAAGTTATGATGCATATAAGCTGCAGTTTATTAAGGTGTATCCTCTCTTTAATCTTAAAAATGTTAACTAGAGATTCCTAGGGGTTGCCATTCCCCTCCTGCCCCCCCTTGTGGCGCATTTGCAAAAAGAGCCAACGTGAGCCCATCACGTGAAGCCCCGACTCTAGTTTCACAACAAACAGATGTTAGGTGGCACCGACCTTAGATCACTGCACACACCGTGACTCAGGGTGCCATGACAACACCATGACCGGAAACATTAAAAGTACAATCCGGCTCACGAGATTAATGCGTCACACATAAAAAAAAAAAAAAAAAAACATGGTGGGGAAAAAAAAAATCGACGAGTCACCTCTGTAAATATTCCGAGATGAGCATCATCATCATCCGGTTTGCACTTCTAATATTAATACGCGCAGGGATGTTGCCGAGGAAAACCCTCGACCAAAAACGGATCACTACGTCACAGCCTCGCTATCGCCTCCGCGTCTGAAAATAGCACAACCGGAGCATCTAAGGCAAAAAAAAAAAAAAAACGGCGCCCCAAACGGATGTATGAACATACATATATTCATGGAATCACATTACAACTAAGCGCTGTGACATCCCATAATAATAACACGCATTCCTTACCGTCGAAATCAGTGTAGACCGTGTCCTTGAGGATCGCCCCTGAGCCAAAATCAATAAGCTTAAGCTCCCCGGTGCGTAGGTCCACCAGCAGGTTTTCATCTTTGATGTCCCTGTGTACTACTCCGCAGCTGTAGCAGTGTCTGACCGCCTCCAGAACCTGGCGGAAAAAGCCCCGCGCCGTGTCTTCGTCCAAGGCTCCCTTCTCGGTAATGAAGTCGAACAGGTCCTTGACGAGCTCCGGCCTCTCCATGACGATGAGCCAGCCGTCGGCGCGCTCATAATAGTCCAGCAGCTTTATAACTCCGCGGAAAGACGAGCTGACCTTCTTCAGCAGCAGGATCTCCAGCGGCACCATAGCTCCGTTCTGTCATTGAGAAAAATAAAAAATGGCGGCGTTTAATAACGAAAGTATAACATCGATACAATAGTGATAATAACACCCGCAGCCAGCTGCAACGCATGGGGGTGGGTGGGGGAACCAAAACAAACCACACACTTACAATTGTGCCCCACTCCGTTACTCGCTCCTTCGCGACATGTTTCACAGCAACCTGGGGAAAAAACACGAAACAGATAACATTAAAATGTGCACACTTAAATCCACGTTATCTGCACTTTAATTGCGGTCTATATTAAGACCAAAAACGCGTATTAAATCCTCACCGGTGCGCCGTCAGAAATTCGGCTCCCGGCGTACACTGTCCCGAACCCTCCGCTGCCAAGCACCGACCCCACTTGGTAAACCTTCTCGAAAGGATCCTTCTCCACTTTGACTACAAGTAAAAGGAGAAAATGAGAATAATGTCCACCGGCTGAGACCTTGAAACTAAAGCAGATTGGCTTAACTAATTATTTTGGTTTGAGAAATCCAATATGGAAAGCGAAGCGGCGACATACCCGGCTGGAGCTGGATCTTCACTGGTAGGTGGTCCATACTCGAAGGATTGCAAATGTGCGAAAAGGAACCAAACTTTGACAGCAACATATTCGAGTTGAGGGATGCCGTTGTAAACGAGTCCTGTTCGGCTTGATTAAAAAAGTCACAAGAAGCGAGGAGAGCAGGCTCGGACACGGTGCTACGGACCGTGGTGGCAATCCAGTCCAAGCTGTGCGCCAACTCCGCCGCACACGGTGCCTGACGAGAAAGTCGTGTCACGACCGTTAAGTCGCACACTATTTCCCGAAAACCGGCATCAAATCCAACTCCTGTGTGTCGACGTTAAGGATTCCCAACAAAAAAAATAAACCGCCTTGAAAATCAAGAAAGAGTCCGAATCGAGACGTGTGGAATGAGAGTACAGAGTGTACACTGAGTTTAAAGGGGCCACTGCGGTGTGTTATTATCCCAGAGAGTGGCCGCTGTCTGTGCTTTGGCGCGGTCTTCCCAAGCCAATATTTTGACGCGTAACTTGGGAGTCTGTGTATCCCTCCGCTACCAATAAAAAATATTTTTCTAAGCCTTTCAACCGTGGTATGCAAATACTTGACAGATAACGTTTAAAATACACTATTTGTGAATTTTCTTAAATTAAAAAATATTTTTACGGAAAGGTTCCCTCGAAATAAGGGTTTTTAAGAGGTACTACTTACTCATAGTACGAGACGCACAAGAATCCCTTGTCTGGAGGCTGTGCGCTATGTTATCCTATCGAGTCAGAGGAGACAGCCAATTAGATAACGTCTATAAATACTGCGTTTCGCATCTCGACCTATCCAGAAAAAGTTTTCATAATAAAAAAAAAGTAGTTTGAGTGCACGTGGCGGCAATCTCTACGCATATTTCCGTCCCTTCCCTCTGCAGCAGGAAGACTGGTAACAAACTATGGCAGAAGGAGTAACTACAGCTGATGTGTTGTAGTTATGAAGTCAGATACTGACACTGGATGTTTGTTTGCATTCCATTGAACCGCTGCATTTACTAGAAATTAGTTAGCCTAAATGTACCAACAACAAAAAAAACTCAGAGAAAAATAAATTATGTATAAAATAGCACAGGTTAATCATGTGTCCCAGTGTTGTTCAACACTGTAATAACATACCAATCTCCCCCTTTTTACTTTCTTAGCAAGGGAGGTGAGTATTAGCATAATTCTGACCTATATTTTATTGCTTTATGATCAAACTGATATAATCAAGCTCAATCTTTCAACACTGTTACATGGAAAAAAAAGATTTTTCTGTTTGTTTTTGAAAAAGCTAATGTTTGCCTTGAGAAAATAAATGAATTGCTGGTTTTTCTCATACTATATGCTGCTCCAAACAAAGTTAGTATGGATTTAAGGGATACGTTTAACTAAAAACAACAACCCCATAACATTCAACTGAATCAACAAAAAAACTGCAATAAAACAACCAAACTAGCAAAAAAATATTTTAATTATGTTTGGGATTTGATGCCTAAGATGAATCAACATAATTCCTCAGAGGTACAAATACTCCATCATCAGAAGCAATGTTTAGAAACAATTTCATGTTGGTGGATTTTCAGTTACCAGACACCCAAAAGTACACCGAATTCAGAGAATGAAGCAGGCATATTGTATATTAAATTTTATTTTTTGTTCATTTAGTTTTTTAATAATTGCTGTTGTTAAACATTGATTGCATAAGACACAATAAAAATAAGCATAAGACAACATTTTTAAAAATTAAGTTAAAAGTGAATTACATTTATAGCAAAACTCACTCCTACTGAGATTCATTAAAGCTAAAGAAAAATCCAAAAAGTGTGGCATGCTTTTACTTTCAAAAATTTTTCACTGCAGTTACAGCCACAGCACTTTGTCTGGAGAAGCTTTCCACCTTGCAAATTATACGCATTCTTTTTTGCAAATTAGCTCAGGTTCAACCAGATTGCATGGAGAGAAACTATGGACAAAAACTCTCTAGGATTCTTTCTGGATTTTGAGCGGACCATTTTTATTTTGATCTATACAATTCCATTGTAGCACTTGCTGTACATTCAGGGTAAATATCTAGCTGAAAGGTGAACCTCTGCCTCAATCTAAAATATTCCATACAGTTTCCAAAATCTATTCCTCCAAGACTGCTCTAAATGCAGTCCTATCCGTTGTTCCATGAACTTTAAGTAACCTCTCCATTTGTGCAGAGGAAAAGCACTCCCACAGCATGATGCTGCCACCATCATGTTTACCAGTAAAGAACATAAAATATAATGTTTGGCATGTTGGTCAAAACTGTTATCTTTCAGCCATAGTGTTTTTGTCACTTTTCCATGAGTACCACAGTTCTGGTGGCATGACTAACAGTTGTCCTGTCAAGACATACTCTAATCCCAGATATGGGTCTCTGCAGCTCATCCAGCTTCATCTTCTTAGCTATCCTAGCCCTGCAAACAGTTTTGCTGCCCAACCTCCATCTCTGAGCACGCCACATTATGTGCCTACTCAGCCACTGAACTGGGCTTCTTTAGCAACTGGACATGTGGATTCTCCTACATACTAAGTCGACTATTGTCTTCGACATCGCGTTGCAATTTCTCGGTTTTTTTCTGTTTCTCTGCTTCAGTGGACGTACGTGTAGAGATTGTCCCAACCATTCATTTGTGTGTGGGGTTTTTTCAAATGTTATTAATGATACTTTAATGTGCAGTTTGGCAGTTTCAAGGATGATGCAGGGGAACACTACACCATTAACAGACGCAAGTATAAAAATATAACACTGTCTCATCGAATCATTAGAATAGTCTGATAGCATCATAACAACAAACGTAAGTGCATTCGAATGTAATCAGAATGCTTGAGGAGCCAGCTGTTCTGCTCCAGCAAGTAAACTTTCCAGTTGTAATGTCAAACATCGAATGAATATGACCTTGCTGCTATGTGAACTTTCTAACTTTTTTATCTTGTGCTACCTTTGATACCTTCTGTGCATGAGAGTGTGGGCGTGTCACACTGGCCAGCCAAACAGAAGCATCAGGAGTTCCAGGGAATGTTATCTCCCTATAGGCCTGGAATGTTATGTAAATGTCCACACACACACACACACCCACACACACACACACACACACACACATGCTAATAGAGCAGATTAACAGACTATAGGTTGACCCGCAGAGATACAGTTTAAACAGTTGCTCCATGACTGCTGTATGTTAAAGTTCACTCATGTGTGAACTTTAAACATAACTTTGGAATAGCATATGCCTTATTTAGGTTTCCAGTTTGCCTCGATGTACAGGGCCACCATTTACATACAGTATTTCATTAATTTGCATTTTATGGGATATACTACTATGTAGGGATATATGGAGGAACCTCAAGGGTTTGTTTGCTTTTGTCTTATGATACATTTGCATAAAGACGTTCAAACATTTAATGGATTATGCATCAAAGAAAATATAGCTAGCTTGCTCTGATGTTGGCTGCAACCTATTTCCTGCAGATATACTGTCTATCCTCCATCTATCTTGCAACGTCTTTCCATGATGATAAAAATAATATCAGTAATTGACTAAAAGACTGAATTCAATTGAAATCTATTCCTTTTCTCTAAGGGTTTTCAGTTCTTCCGCAACCCTGAACTTTGAAAATTTTCTCATGCATGATCTTCCACAGTCGAAACAAGTTTGAACAGGTGAACTGGAACTACTACGTTGTTCTGGGTTACCGGCTTATTTGAGTTTCTGATAAAGTCACTGAGCTGAAAGATGTCTGGATCACAGTGACATGCATGGAATACGGCTGGCACATTCCACCGCAGTCATGTCCAACAGGTGGAATGAAATACTTTCTTTAGGTGTGCCTTCAGTGTGCCGGAGTCATGCAAATATCTGGAGAGAAACTAGATAAGAATGCAACAAGTACAATGCTATTCCTTTATCATCTAAGCTCCTCTGCACATTTTCGCCTACAACTTCCTACTATGTGACTTAGAGGGCAGCACTACTTGTTTGGCCAGATTCTTATTTGGGTTAGGATCTGGGTGATTTCACAAGATCTGGAATACTTACCATCTTCCCATTAATCCTGACCAGCGTCCCTATCGTTGATGGTGTGTTCAGGTTCATGTATGGTGTTTGTATACCTCTGAGGCCTTCACAGAAACAGAAATAATAATATACGCATTTCACAATTGAGCACTACTTTGTGTCAGTCTGTCATTAAAAATATATAATTTAAAGAGTGAAGTGTGGGGTGGTAACTTCTCAAAATGTGAAATTTCTTCCAAGCCATCAACAGAAGATGAAACCTGACTTTGACCTGAACAAGGTTCACTGAAGTTCTGACTGTAATTAATATTTCTCCACTTGATTTGGTTAAATACTTGAGGGGCATCCATCCAGGCATGGTGACAGCAGAAACACAGAAAGCCGTTTAGACGTCGCTTTGACATGAGCATGCAGCATGCAGCTGCTCTCGGATCTCATGAGAATTCATCATCACTTCCTTAGAAAAACAAAGGGAGTAAGCAGATCATTCAGAAGACATGTGGCTTTGTGGGCCTGTTGATGAGCTGACTCCATGTGCTCAAAATTTTTGCTCTTTCCTCATTTTTGGGATTTAAGGGATTTTTCTTTCCCTGCATGCCCAGGGTGCCCCACATTTTACTTTTGCTCTAATTGCTGCGTTACAAAACTGTGTCAGCAAGTGGGAACGGATTTGATAAGAGTTACACTTTGTTTGTGTCTGTAATTCGGTTTGGTTTCATTGGAGATAGGTTAAACTAGATTCACCTTTGCATAGGTGGCCGCAACATAGCCTATTTATAGCTTCATTGCGATAGTCTATTGGCAGTCACTCCATTTTGATGAGCGGCTCTTTGAAATCGATCTGGCTTTGATAAGCAATGCTCTCTGCCAGGGAAGTGTGAGGAACCAAATTTTTCCAGCCTCGTGCTTTGGTTGGATCCCTAAACTTGTGAGTGGGGTGCACTTGTATTAAGTTTAGTAAATCTGAAAGACAGTGACTTCCACCGAGATATCCAGGTTTACACATTTTAATCTAAATGCAACAAAAACAAAAAAAGTATTATGAGCTTGTCTAATACACTAATATCCTCAGAGCTACAGCTCTCCTTGTCCTCCCCAGGTTACGGCCACTAGTCATGTTTGCAGCCTCTCAGCCAAGTTGCCTTATGGATTAACGTCTGGACTCTGCGTTATGTAACAATGTCAGGTCTGCAGTCAGTCTGCTAATCTGGGAGCCTCCTTGCATAACTGTCCATTACCTCCTTTTGCACATTCCCTCACCTACTCATTGTTAAGCTTGATTTGCTCATTATATTGTGTGTGTCTCCTAATGTTCTACACTGCACACAAACACACACATTATTGTGTGGCGCAGGGTCATGCATGCAAATATATGTGGTTGAGTGAAATTGCCTGAATGTAGGGAATCTTCCAGGGCAGAAACATTTTCCCTCTTGAGTTTAATCTAGGAGAGATCAGACCTGACAACTCAAATCCACTATACCCCTGATATGGTCTAGCTGCTGTAAAGAAACCTAAATAACTGTTACAGATTATGACTAAAACAGTCTTGGTTATTTTCTTGAGGCCCTATTACTCATGCATTGCTACCCATAAATCAGAGGGTCACTGAATGTGTCAGTGTCATGTTTGCAACAAGGAGCCAGCCGCTATTTTTTAAACAATTTCTGATCTCACTAGGTTGATGAATACTTTTTTTTGTTTTATTTTTTATAAAATACAGCTGTAACAGAATCTGAACCCCCTATGATGGCCGGTATGTTTTCCTAATATATTTGGAGTTTACTTAATATCAGTTTTAACAACACTGAAAACTTTGGCTAAAATTGATTTAGAAAAATGGAATATAAACTCTTCTGCAAAGCAGTTTCTGGTGAGGAATAAATTAGTACAAAATGAAAATGGTCACGCTTAAATGGATAAAAATTAGGCAGATATACTGAGTCATTTGCAGACATGATTTGTCATGATAAGAAAGAATATTTAATTCCTTTTTTTCATCAATTACTTGTAATGCTTGGTTGGAAGGGTAAAAAGGGCATCAAAATGGCAACAAATATCTTAAGGCAGTTAAAATAAATCTATCTGCCAGATGAGAAGAAGACCATTTTGTAAAATTAACAACACCTATTGTTTTTTGGGATTTGCTTAACAAATAGTCAAAACATTTCACTAATCCCAAACATTTTTTTAAAGAATCTCTAACTAGTTATCTAATTTTAAATTATCCTAGTGCCAAAAACAAAAAGCACTGCAAATGCTCCCATTTTTGGTTTTCACAAATAGAATAAAGGTCAAGTAAGTCACCTACTGTGTGTTAATGATGATATCCATATTATACCTTCACTTCATTTTTACAGTACTCTCAATTTTGAGCCAACATTTAACAATACTTCAAAAGATTGGTGCGATGCATCCAATACGAAACCCTTTCACTCATCTTACATCCTGCCCGAGCTGCTGCCTAGTAGAAGGTTCTGATCCGTTCATAGATGGAATAGACAGAGAGCTGTGCTGCTCATAGCTGTTTTGTGATGCCCTGCGCGTGCTGAGTGGCAACTGTTTGCAAGATATAAAACAACACTGGCATTTCAAAGTGCTTTACAGATTAAAATGACCCCTCCCCCCAACCAAGAATAAAACATGAACACAACAACCCTCTGACAACATTTTAAACTATTTAGTGTAAAACAACAAGATGTGATATAATAAAACATGCAGAGCAATTAAACAGATATTAATAAATAATAATCAGTTAAAAGCTTGGGTAAAAAGTTATGCTTTGTGCCTGCTCTTAAAAAAATCAGATACCTAGCTGGTTCGTCTCTGCCAAATAGCTGCTCTGTTTGTCCCATATATAACCGAGCCAAATTAGCCGACCACCTGTATAAAGTGACCGCTAAGCTAGCCACTGTGTCAAGAAAATCTTTTATTTTTGTAACATGTGAAACCATCTGTTTGTCATTATATTTAAATATAACTTTGGTCTGCAAGCACTGAGTATGAGGTATGAAGCCACATTGTCACGGAGACACGATGTAGGCTTACTGTACACATGTATTCACCCATTAGTTTAGACTGCTTAGTACCCGGAGAATGTACAGTTGGCCAGGCGTTCGTCACCTACGGGAGACCAGGGACGGTTGTAATATTTTTTGAGATTTTTCCGATAAATCAAAAACCATTTACACTGGAATGGCCTGGTTGCTTTATCATAAACATCCACATGTCAACTACTGAATAATTGTATACGATAGTTTTATGAAACATGTTTAGGTTGCAAAATTTATTAAAATTAAACATATACATAATTTATCAAGGAAATAATCAAAATGAAGAAAAAAAAGATGTATTATTTACATTATTGTTCAGTTACAATACATGACAAAAAATGAGGGGAAGCTGGCAAATAGCAAATGCAAGAAAATTATGTAAATGGGTAGAACACAAACACAAACCAATTAGAGAGCCTTGACGAAACAACCTTGAGAATACTGTAAACTCTAAACACTGTCTCAATGTCCCGTTCTGAAGTTATTCAAGACTTGCCTTTTCTTTCACTGGTGGGAACTTCTAGACAGTTGCTAATGTCAACACTCATGAGAATGTTGTTCATACGGTGTACAGTGGGTACGGAAAGTATTCAGACCCCTTACATTTTTGTACTATTTGTTTAATTGCAGCCATGTGTTAAAATAAAAAAAGACAATTTTATTTCTTATTAATGTACCCTCAGCACCCCATCTTGAAAGAAAAATAAACAGAAATGTAGAGATTTTTTTACGTTGAGACCCTAATGTGGACCACGTATTGTTGTTACTGCTTTCACTGATCAGCTGTGCTGCAGTTGACCCCAAGCGTTCCGAGCTCAGCACGTTGCAGCTGCAAATGCTCAGTTGAAGCAGATATTAACCCCACTTAGTTCAGAATGTTGATACACCTCACACTCTTGAAGCCGCCGCTGACTGATCCTACCTGTGCTCCGATGTAAATGCAAAATATTTTCTGTCTAAAATCAACGACTGCACACTAAAATCATAGATTTCACTAACAGCCCACTGTCACTGCCTCATCTGGTCTTTCTGATCACTTCTCTGAGTCTAAAGTGGATTCTAATAAATGCAGAAAAGGAATGTGAATCGAACCCTAAATTAAAAGGCTGTTCGAAGCCATGCAATAGCAAGAACCTGTTACATTTTCCTCCAGGTGGAAGTGGGGGGTTGTGGTTTTTATAGTCCACTTACCGTTACCGAGGTGAACTGCTCGATGTACCGCAATATTGATTTTAGGTAATATCGCTCACTTTGTGCAGCCAAGAGAAAGGAAGATGTAGCAGTATTCAGTAAATCACTATGTTGTTTTGTAAATATATAATAAATATATTGAATTCATTTATATTGATTTATAAGTTTGAGCTATCAAGAAATTAATTACAATAACGTCATTAGAGTTTGCATTTGTCTGTTTGGGTAAATTCGTATTAAAAAGTGAATACCAATGAGTGTAATGTGAAACAAATTTATTTTGCTTGGAAAATTAATTTCACTAAGCAGATTAAAATATTTCAACTGAATTGATTTACTTTGAAATTGCATTTCAAGTTGTGAGCTATTGAATGTTTTCAAAGCAGTTTCTAATGGCTGAGAGTGTCACCCCTGGATTAGTCTGTGATAAAAAAAGGCAAAACTGTTGCTTATTACAAAGGTTTTCTTAGTGCAAAACTCTTTCTAAGTCATCCATTCTAAAAATGTGCCTATCTTATTTGTGTGTAAGTAGTTTTACAGTGTTTTAAGTTATGTTGTCTGGAAGCCAAACAGTGGCTATAGAAATAAAGAGCAATTTGAATATTCAAAGATTTGTGCATAGTAAAATAGTTGTAGTGTAGAGTTACATGTTATCAATTTGAACAGGTGGATAATTATCCTGTCTTTTATAAAGGTTTGACAAAACAGATGATTTTTTAAGGGGTTAGATAAAAAAATGGAAATTAACTTTGACTATGTTGTAATTTTAAACGAGGGAACCAAAACAAACAAACCGTGGTCTGAAAAATAAAAACTAATTATTAACCAAGGTGTACTCATCTCTTCTGTGTGGAATGAAAAGTTTTTCTATAGGTCGTTAAGATGGAGGCTACACACTCTAGTTCGATTAGAGCTACAGCTAAATATAAGACTTATAGAGTACCATCCCTTGTCAAAGACTTGTTTCTCTAACATGGATGTCGCAGAGCAGACTGTAAAGAACAGATAATTCAATAAGACTGTGAGTTCTATTAGTTCTGCCAGCCCCAACCACCCAAACTATTGTAGAAGCAAAACAGATGCATGTTGGTTTTTATGTTGTTTTCTCATCACTACCTCCATGACTCACAGATTAGGCTCTGCTGTGTGGCAGCATGGGCCAACCTTCCATCCATCACTGACCAATATGATCAGCTATGAGGGCATTTTTCATAGTTATGATCATAAGTGATGTGACAAAAAAAGATCTTTAAAAAAAAGAAATATGTTGTTTGTCATTATTCAGAATGAAGAGGGATGCCAAGATACATTTTTAATGGAGAATTACGCAATCAGACAGTTATTTGTACTGAAGAGATATTTATTGCCTCTGTATTACTGAGTATATTGTTTTTATACATCTGGCAGACTTATCCTGGCAATTTGTGCAGAGACATTAGGCGAGTTGACCTACAGCTGGGTGGTCTGATGTCAGATATAACAGGCTGAACATAAGACTGGGGTCATGGGTAAAGCTGAGCTCTATTGGATCATGACTGTAAATTCAGTGTCTGAATCCTTTCCTGTAAAGCAGAAGAGCTTTACTTTACTTAAACTAACCAACCTTTCCCTGAGATAGTCTTCTTGATGTGGATTGATCTGAAAAATATTCAAAATCCGAGCCAGAAAAGCTCTTATTTTGAAAGTTCAAAACATATAATAAATATTTATAATACAGCTAAATCAAAATGTTGCAATCTATAGCTTACATTGGCTGGTGGGATGCAAGCTTGACATTGATATAACTTTAATCAGTTGTTCTTGATAGCCCCAGGGAACTTTGAACACATATAACAACATATAACAATGAAAGGTTTCATTTGCAATGTAATATACCGATAAATATAATTTAAAAAAACAGATACATTCAGTATTTATGTTGATAATAATGTCAGATTTTGTTTATTACCTGTAAATGAGCCATGAGACTGTTAATCGATCGAAACTGAACAGCAGTGGATCTCACATAAACCCTTTGGAACAAGCATTGTGCGTTCCTGTATTTTAGAGGTTTGGGTTAAGGAGGGAGCAAGCTATATTTTTTCAAACACAAAGTAGCTTGCTGAACAGCTTTTCCAAGATCACCTACCCTATCTTAATTTCCAGAGATTTTGATGTCATTTCTGTACCTGTGAAACCTATCTAAAGTTTGTTACTAAACTTATCATACTAGCCATATGCAGAATGCATACTTTAAATATGCTAACACATTAGGCAACTCTGTCAACTCAGCTAGGTAATAAAACAACTACTTCATTTTTCAGGTGAAAGAAAGCTCAAACATAGATAAAAAAAACAGATTTATGTCAAGGGATCATCTAAGCAGCTTTCACATCAGACAAGGATAACATGCTAACAACTGGATAGTGCTTCACTAAACAAAACATCATTTTAGCAATATCTCTGATAAATTAGCTGAATAAATTTAGGTTCATGAGACACTTGATATATGCTGTTGGAAGTGCATTTTTTTGTAGTTTTGTACATTGATTTTTGCAATACAATAGGCTACTGTAGCATATCATTTAGGTTTGACTTTTGACTGCTACTGTATAACATAGTCTCAGCAATCTTATTGGGCAAGTACACTTAGGTAGACTAGGTAGCCAAAATTATATTTAGTAGATTATGAGATGGCATTTATTCATCCAAATAAAGACAAGTTTGGGTGCCAGCAATCTAATGGCCTCAAGAAATTCATGAATAAAAAAATAAGTCTGACTGCAAGTTCTAAATCACACCTTGCACACATTTTCTGCAGCCATTTTTAAACTTTTCATCTTAAGCCTTGCTCAGTCATATCTGAGCGCTTTGTTCTGGTCAGTGTGTTTGCAGTGTGTGTTCACATAAAACACTGCAAGAGGGTACAGAACATGCTGCAGGGCTTGAGTGGGAGATTTCACAATAAAAAAAACAAACATTTTTTAAGGTTTTGAATAGGAACATGTATTTAATGCATTAGTTCAGGTCCTGTGCATTGGTTAGCCCTATGAGAAGAAGCATGAAGAAGTAAAACAATCTGCATACAGCTCACAGCTACGCGACTAAAACAAGTTGCAGTAGGAGAGAGTAGCATATTTCTGATGAAAAATTCAAAACAGGTGCTTTTTACTCACTGCCTTTTGCTTTAATGGGATCTCCTATTGCCACATGTGGTTACAATTAGTGCTATCAGAGCAAAATTACAAGTTTTACTTAAACATTGACTTGAATGCTTTATGTACCACCTCCTATCCTTGTTAAGGGAACGTTATTAAATGGTTAATAATCGCATTTAAATTCTGTTGGTCAGTTCTTTTTGAAGTTGGCTTTCAAGCAGCTGCAGTGGTAGCTAATCCTCATGAATTAGCTGCCTCATACTCATTCCTTGCATCATATGTATGGAAGTTTTCAGCTTAAGCACTTCCCTCCAATGACTTGATCCCTTTAACTGCCCATTCCTGTCTTAAGAGGATACTGTGACATAAGCATTAATCCCCCCCCGCCCCCCCACAGGCAGATGACCCTGGGTAGTGACACAGCAGGGCATTAGATTGTTCAATGAGTCCAAATGATTTATTACTACTGATTTACTGATTCAAACAAGGAGATTTCAGCACTTCACTTGAATTTTTTTTCTGTGTCCATATGTGTTTTCACATAGTAGAAGAAACAACAATTGAAACAGAAAGCAGCATTGAAACAGCAATTTTACATTTGCAAAAATTATACACGACAATTGTTAATTATATGCCATGTGCCATTCATTAATAAGATATTCAAGGAAACAAATTATGCTAGCAGTAAAATGCAATTGTATTATAAAATGTATGCATTCTCTTGAAAGTTGTTCCTTGGGAATGATCTTTATATAAGTCATCCATTCTAAAAAATGCACCTCCCCTATTTAAGTGTGAGTATTTTTACAGCGTGTTGTGTTAAAGCCAAACCGTGGCTATAGAAAGAAAATACAAATTTGAATAGTCAAAGATTTGTGCATAATAAAAGAGTTGCAGTGTAGAGTTACATGTAATCGATTTCAAAAGGTGGATAATTAATTAAAAAAAAATATATGGGGTTTGACAAAACAGACGATTTTTGAAGGGGTCAAATAAATAGTTGGAAATTAATTTGGACAATGTTCTAATCTGAAATGATGGAACCAAATCATACAAGTTGTGTTTTGAAGAAAAAAAAAGAATCATATGTCAATATAAGTTCAGGGCAGTTTGGTATCAGGTAAGGTATTTTTTAACATTAGGGTAAAATCCCAAAACATACAAACAAAGAACTACAGTATATTGCTTTAGATAATTAAATAGGGGGCGGGGGTTGGAGAAAACAAAGAGAAGCACATTTCTAGAAACTGTAGCGGTTTTGGAAACAGTTCAACATTTCTCAACCAGGGGTCCTATGACATTGAATGGAACCCACATAAACATCCAAGGTTGCTGGTGAAGATTGGGGGTTTATGGTGGATCATGACCCTTTGCATTTACCTTTACAAGAAAAAAAAAAGCTCACCATGGTTTATTCCCTTGCATTCCAATTAATTCTCTTTCTAGAAAGAGCTAGTTTTTGAAAGAGGATATAGCTCACCACCAAGGATGCCACGGGCTGGAGGTTGCCACAAGGACATAGGAAATTAAATTATTGGTCAATTACTTTAAATTTACTTTAAATCTTACCATTGGTTATTTGCATGGCCACTCAATGGGAAGTTGGTGGACCATGGGCTGTGCACAGTATTGAGTTCTGACTTCCCAGGCAAATCAAATACAGCATCTGAATTCAATATGCAAGATGACTGTGGTGTATGTACAATGTTGTGAACGGGTTCAGCCCTCATCTAGCAATTAGCACTTCTTCTAATAGTTTTCACTGGATATTGTCTCTCTGGTTTTCTGAATTGAAGCTAAAATACACTGAACTTTGACATGATGTGATTCCTTGATCCAATTGCTAACATCTGACACAAATCACATGTAACATACAGTGGGGCAAAAAAGTATTTGGCAGCCCCTGATTGTGTTTGTTGTCCCACTTAAAAAAAGAAGAAACGTCTGTAATTTTCATCATAGGTAGACTTTAACTGAGAGAGAGAGAATTTTAAACAAAAGCCAGGAAACTCCATTGTATGATTTTTAAAGAATTTATTTGTATAATGATGCAGAAAATAAGTATTTATCACCTACAAACAAGAAAGCATTTTGGCCCTCACAGACCTCACATTACTTTTTTTTAGAAGCTCTTCCATCCTTCACTCATTACCTGTATTAATACCACCTTTTTGAACTCCTTAGCTATATAAAAGACCCCTGTCCACAACTTCAGACAGTCAGACTCCAACCTCCACCATGACTAAGACCAGAGAGCTGTCTAAGGACACCAGTGACAAGATTGTACAACTGCACAAGTCTGGGATGAGCCAATGTACAATACACAAGAAGCTTAGTGAGAAGAGATCAACTGTTGCAGCAATTCCTAGAAAATAGTGCAAATACAAGATCAGTGATAATCTCCCTTGACCTGGGACTCCATGCAGAATCTCACCTTGTGGGGTGATATCATGATCGGTGAGGAACCAGCCCAGAACACATGAGGAGAACTGGTCAATGACCTGAAGGGAGTTGGGACCACAGTAACAAAGGTTACTATTAGTAACACACTACATCATCATGAATAAAATCCTACTGCTTGCTAAGGCTTGCTAAGATACAAAACATATGACACATTTAAAAACCTATAACATTCCAACTATTATTAATCACTTATTCAAAGGCAGCTATAAACAGATGGGATTTTAAACTTGATTTATGCAATGCCTTGATTATGGAAGTTTGTTTCTGATAAGTGGAGCATAGAAACTGAAAGCTGCTTATTCGTGTTTGGTTCTACATGGTGTGCTAATGTCCCCCTGCTTAAGCCAGCACATGTCCAGGTACGTCTACAGTTTGCCAAAGATCATCTGGATGATCCAGTGGAGGATTTGGAGAATGTCATGTGGTCAGATGAGACCAAAATAGAACTCTTTGGTATAAACGCGGCTCGTCATGGAGGGAAAAGAATGCTGAGTTGCATTATAAGAACACCATACCCACTGCTTTACTGGAAAGGGACAGATGACTGAAGTATATTGGGGCCATGTGTCATGAGTATTGAGAGTATTGAAGATGAAACATGGCTGGATCTTCCAGCGTGGAAATCATCCTGAACTCACCATTTGGGCTACAAAGGAGAGGCTATGTAACAAGGATTTCAAGGTTCCGGAGGGGCATAGGCAGTCTCCGATCTTAATTGAATAGAGAATCTGTGAATGGAATTGAATGTGTGTGTTGCCCAAGACGTCACAGCTCTAGAGCAGATCCGCATGGAATAATGGTCCAAAATAGGAGCTACAGTGTGTGAAAACCTGATGAAGACTTACAGGTAATGTTTGACCTTAGTCATTGCCAACCAAGGTTACATTACAAAGTATTGAGGTGAAATTTTGTTATTGACCAAATACTTATTTTCTCTACAACTATACAAATTAATTATTTAGAATTCATCAAATGTGATTTCCTGGATTTCTTTTAATATTCTGTCTCACAGTTAAAGTGTACATATGATAGAAATTACAGAGCACTCTCATCTTCTTACGTAGGACAAGTTGCACAATTGGTGGCTGCAAAATACTTTTTTGCCCCACTAGAAGTCAAATCGAGAAGGCAAAAAAGCATCCAGAAATTTGAATTCTGATTTGGAGAATCTTAGATCTTTACCATCCTTAACATATTCTACTGCTGTCAGAAGTACTATTGTTAGCACTTTTGAGAATTTTTTTCTTATATCACCAAGTTTTCCAAAATAAAATGAGATCAAGCTCAACTCGGGATGGACGTAACTCCCAAATTCTTTTTCATTTTATCTATTCATTTATAAAGCACCTTCCACCACCAGTCAGGGAGGCGTAAAGTTCTGTACACCCAAAAGGTACAGTACAAAATACAACCATGAAAAGACATTAAACCAAATAAAAACAGATAAAACCAACAAAAAGAAAAAAAGGCCGGCTTCCCAGATAATGAGGCGCAGTATGGCAAGAGCAACTTGGCTTCGGAAGGAGCCTCTCAACCGGCGGCAGTTGGTTCCAAAGTTTTAGTATCGGATTTGTGATGGGTCTCGACAGACGTCAGATACACAAAATCCCGGCATTGTATCGGTATCGGGACTGAAAGAGTCGGATCAGTGCACCCCTACTTAAAAGCAAGAGCAAGGATTTTAATGAATCAAGTTGAATCTTCTAGGAGAATGAAGGAATGAATTTGAGATGTTGGCTGCAGTTTTAGACCAAATTGTTATTATTAATGTTAATTGCAAGCTTTTTCTGTGTTTCAGAATATAAATAAGAATATTTCTTTCACTGCAAAAATGAAGTAAAAGGCCGATGCCAGCATAAAAAGCAATCTATTTTCAGCTGTTTGAAGCCACAGCTGATTTGAACCACAGTGGATACAGCCATTGGTTCATGCCTACCCTTTTCCATGTGCTTCAAGCATTCTGGTTGGCTGGCTACTGTGACAGGCATTGTGCTGACTCTGTGTCTTTGAGGGCCCTGGCTCTGGCATAATGCTGCTTGGTCAGCAGTCTGCACCCACAAACACACACACACAGACACACACACAAAGTCACGCATACACTCTTCAATAAGATGCCTATTAAAGACACTATGTCTTTGTGTAGTGATCTTGTGATAGACTAACATGCAGCTTCAAATTTTATCGCATTTATTCATTCCTTATGTACATGCATTTGTACAGTTAACAGCTTCTTTCTGCATCTCTGCTGTGGTCACATCATTATGTATCAGTTGCGTACTTATAGATTACACATGTCTTATAGATATCACATTATAACATGTGACTTCTACATTTCAAAGTCATATTGTGCAGAAACTGAACTCTGAGGGGCTGATGTTGTCACGTTATGACAAAGGAAAGATAAGTAACTTCAGACCACTCTGCCACATCACCTATGACACCGGTACAAAAAAATGCCTGACACAAATCCTTTACAACTGAGCGCTCGCACTGAAATTTATCAAACAATAAGAAAACAGAGACATGAGTCCATCCTATCAGGACCTCACATTCTGTGTTTAACTGCAAATAAATGTGTTTTACTTGTAGTTTTATCTTATAAAGGAGGTTATGTTTTTGCCAGGGTTTGTTTGTCTTTCTGTTGGATATATAACCTTAAAATTTTTTATGTGGCTTTTGATGATATTTTCAGGAAATGATGAACAAATAATGATAACAGTGTGAATCTAGCTCATAAATATGTTTTGCTGGTCAAAGTATCTAAAAAAGTTACGAGGAGTTCTGCAGTCTCCAAGTGCTTTCTTTTAATGTCTCTATTACTTGTACAGCACTTTGGGGAATCATGTTTTACTAAATGTGCTTTATAAATACATTTGAATTGAACTGAATTGAAATGAACTGAATCTATGTAGCTTTGTATGATGATAGTTACTGGGCAATAAGAAAGGGTCGTTATTGGCAGCTCATCTTAGCCATCCATCCATCATCTAATCTGCTTATCCTCAAGGGGTCACAGTGGGGCTGGTGCCTATATCCAGCGGTCAACAAGCAAGAAGCAGGG
Source organism: Apricaphanius iberus (assembly GCA_028564705.1). NCBI lineage: Eukaryota > Metazoa > Chordata > Actinopteri > Cyprinodontiformes > Aphaniidae > Apricaphanius > Apricaphanius iberus. The sequence continues at coordinate 670,703 of JAPXFQ010001855.1, forward strand.
TACACCCTGGACAGGTTGCCAGTTCATCGCAGGGCAACATACAGAAAGACAGGCAAAATCCATGCACACACTCACTCCTAAGGATAATTTAGAGAGACCAATTAACCTAATGGGACAGGGAGATCTTGGGCCAGAATGCAAATCCAGAACCCTCTTGCTGGAAGGCATCAGTTCTACCCACTGCTCCACCATGCAGCCCATCATTCAATGCCTTGAAATGGAAGGGATGCAAGGAGTCCAGTTTTTGTTTTGTTTTTTGTGCATATATAATAAGGTGGACCTGAAGAAGAAACAAACAGCTTCTGATGAATTTCAAGAGCTACAAAAAATCTCCATCGGGGTGTTTTGGTGTTCTTTAGTGATACTAATTATCATATTGACCCTGTGCAGTGAATTGTTTCACAATTTGTGTTATGCTTACAAAACCACACTTATACTTACACACACACACACACACATGCACACACGCACACACACACAAAGAAGTGTAAGTTAGAAGGATAATGAGAATTAATCACAAAGTATCAGCGATAGAGTCTCTATTTACAGATGCCCGACTAAATGCAAGTCAATAGACTTTGCCTTATCAGCGGTTTAAAATACAAGACTTGAGTCTTTGGTTTTAACTGGCGAGTTGTTGCACTAAAATCACAACTCTACCAGTTGAAGTACACCCTATTGAACTGTAGATGCAACAGAGTTTGTATTGAAACAATAATATGCTACTTATTTAGTTTATTCTCAACTTTACAGGTATATTCACAACACACAAAAATGGGTATATAAATACAACAGCAATGTCGCTGAAAAGCTCTTGGCTCCAATTATCTATTAATGATAACCTCACCCCAAGAATATTTCTGTAGATACCGATGTCCCAACACATATACTGTATGTGTGTGAGAGCATGCAGGTGCAAGGTTTCTCCATGTATTTGACAGCTGGTACAAGGAGCCTTCAATCCGTCCTACAGGAATCAACGCAGAGATGAAGGAGCTCAGGGATACAGACGCCCAGAGGGCCCCAGAGCACAGGACCCCCAGGTGGACTAATGCAGGGCTGTCCGCTCCCCCCAAGAGAGGAAGAGAACCCCAGGGGAACATCCAGCAGCTACAATGCCAGGTCCCGGGATGCTGCAGGGACAAGCCCATGGGCTCCGCTATGCAAGGTAACCGGCTATGCAAGTGTGGGACCGGTCCAGAACCCGGAGAACCCAGGGACAAGGGGCGCCCCACCCCCCAGCAGGGCCCCGACCAAGGATTGGCCGACAGGGATTCCCCGCTGCCGCCACAAGGAAAGGGGGGCCCCAAGCCGGTCAACGATGGACGACACTTACCACCAGCACCCTGGGCAAACCTACACGCCCAACCCGCCCCCCACACAGGGGTGCAACAGTAACAGCTAAAGCGGACAGATGATAACCCCCCCCCAGGCCACAGCCAGCCAGCACCTGGACACCCAGATCTACCAGCTGCCGGGTCCAGATCCTGCCCCACGCAGGCCAGACAAACCCCCTAATGAACTGATCAGGCATGAAACCCACAGAACCGGCAGTAGATCCGAGCGCCAGAACCAACTCTCGCCGAGCCACCGAATGGCACCACCCAACTATTCAAAACTGGAATCCCCAAAAGAGGTGCTCCAAACACTCAAGGAGGACCTTGGCCCGAAACATCAGCTGCCCGACATACTGGCCCACCCACAACCGGCTAGACATGCACCGAGCCGGGCCGCATCTGGGCCCCCAGCCCCAGACAGCGAGAGCCACCAAAGCATCAGCGGGCAGGGGCATCAGTCACTAGGAGGGAGTGATGGAAGGGAAACAGGCCCCCAGTGGATGTGGGGTCTGAGATGCACCAGGCGAGAGGGCAGCAGAGGACCTAACCTGACAAGTAGACAGAGAAACAAAGTGTGCCTTTCCTCTAACACACACATTCTAACCAACACACCAGGACACCCAAGAAAGAATGTTGTACACTCACTCATACGCCCCATACACACTCTATACTCCCAGGCACCGATGCCCCAGCAGACTAACCTGTCCCATCACCCCGGAGACGAACCCCCTGTCCACTAGGACAAGCAGACCGCCAAAGCCCCCCACAATTACAAGAGCAGTCCACCAGCTCAGGTCCCTGACCAGACAGCCTGATGTACCTTCCAGACCCCAACCCCTGATGGTCGGTAGTGAACAGGAGCATAAAAAGACCCTAATCTCTCTCCTCCTACTCGAATGTAGTTTTGTTGCATGGTGTTCTAATATGCACTTAAAACAGAGGGGAATGGGAATGCTGCCAGACACCCCCATCTCCCAACCCGGGCCCTCAGTGTCTAGATGCAGTTAAGCAGTGGGCACCGGCACCAGAGGTAAGGCTCATTGAAGGGCTCCGCCGCTGGAGCCAAAAAGCGTGACATGCCCACTCCCCAAGACCCTAGCATGATCCACAAGCTCCATGAAGCCCAAGGCTGTCCCCCACCTTTCCCATCCCAGAGGGTGACCTTAATCCAACCTGATAATCAGACTGTCAAAACACACCCAGGTTGAGTTCAGCTCCCTCTCCCCTCACACATGCTTCCCTCCCTGTCTAAGCGCATCCAATAAAGGAGAGCACCTGTGCCAGATAGTAACCACCTCCCCGCCAGCAAGGGAGGCCCACACCACCACCTGCACAACAAGGGCCCCCGTGCCAAGGCAGGAATCCACTGCACCACTGGTTAAAATGCCACGGTGACATACCCACCGAGAGCAGGAGTGGACTGGAGTCCAACCCACCAGGCCGACATCCACCACCGCCAGGCTACTGCCACCCGATGGCCCAACAAGCAACCGAACCCTGTGCCCCCTGTCCTGCACCCCCACTACCCGGCCAGTCCACCGTAGAGCCCGACTGACACTGGCCAATTGTCTGATCTGGCCAAATGCCCTTTGACTGAAATGTATTTCTCCAACTAGCATGCCGAACTTTAGCCCACCTGTTGAATAGAAACTTGGTGATGGAGCCATCAGAGACAGTGGCAAGTCTAGGGATTAGCCTGGTGTGGCACATGCCACCCCTAGAATCCAATAGGCCACCCCAGATGCCCACACCCTATGGTGTTCTGAATGAGGTCATAAGCTTGTTTTTTCATCTGAAGGTTTATCAATGTTACAATTTTGACATTATTAAAGAGGAAATTTGACACATCGAAGACCATTTTCTGTTGTGACTCCATTTTCAATGGACCTGGTGAGAACTGTGTGGTAGACTTAATTAACGATGGCGTAGCGCGCTACACATAAATACCTTAGAGTCTTAGAATTATTGACAATTAGGAGGACCATTAGTGTAGATGATCCACCTGTAAGAAAAAGATCATTCAGCATACCTTTAGATATTGTAATATTTTATATTTTTCAAATGAGGGCCATTGAAAAGCTAGGATATTTGGTAGGTATAATACAGCTGCACAGGTTATTCATAAGAGATAATGTATGCTTGTATATTTTGAAAAAGAAAAACGCTACAAAATGCATGTGAAATAACCAATATGTGAAATAAAGGCAATGTCATTGAGGAAATATAATGGTGTTGCTCTCGGTAACACTCGGTTTGTCACATGCCTCGTTATATGTTTGTGACCTATGTGTTGTCTTGGAAAATAAGTGCAAATAACTGCCAGATACCCCTTTTTTATTATTATTCAGCGCTTTTTCACAAATGGAAGTGCAAATAGATTGTCGGTAATTACAGAGAGTCATTGAACTGTGGGCACTTACGGACAGGAATTCTCCTAGAGACTCCGTCGGCATGGCAACGGCGAAGGTGTTAATCATTTTCATCCTCAAAAACGAGGGAGGAATCCCCTCTTCAAAGGAAATGAATCTCTTAATGAATCTCAAGCCATTTTGTTTCCTTCTTTCTTCTTCTGGTCCTGCAGCAGTCAGCTCCACACAAAAAGCTTTCTTTTCTTCCATGCTCCGCCACATTCTTCCCTTACCTCTGAACCACCTTCTTTTATGGTGTCTGACCTTAGTTTGTAAAAAGGGACCCCAATAAAAACAAAAAATAAAACAGCTTTTAGAGAAGAGAAATAAGTAGGGATGTAGGGAGTCCTGGTTGGCGTTGTTTATTATTATTATTATTATATTGTTTATTATTATTGTTATATTATAATTATTTATTATTGTTGTTTATTAATATGCATCGGAATGTAGCATTTTACCATTTTGCATGTATGTAACATGTATCAAGTATCAAAACTCCTTATAATTTGTACTTAATTTGACAATCTGAATTTATATTTAGATAGCAGTATTTTCTTGAGACTTCATATGTATGTTTCATGGACAGTGAAGAACCAACTATTCTGTAACTTTTTTCAACTTTGAATTCATTTGCTATTGTGCAGTTCCTTTCAGACCCAACCACTGTATTAAAATAGGTTTTAAGCCTAAACTGGGCCATTGCAACACCCTGATTCTTTCTTTTCTCAGCTATTCTGTTGTAGATTTGGCTACTGTGTTCAGGATAATTCTCCTTTTGGTGACCCAATAAAACCAAGCCTAAGAAATTAGACAGATGGTCTCACATTTGATGCTAGAACTACTTTGATGTGCACAGGAGGTGATTTTCGAGTAAATTGCTGCAAGGTAACAATGTTCAATGGTAGCCCAAATCATTACCAATCTACTATCAAGATAGACAGTTAACATAAGCTGTTTGTGCTGGTAAACTGTGCTTGTTTTTTATACCTTCAATTCTAAGTTCTGTAATAACACAAACCTCTATGCTTAATAAAGCAACTGTTCCTTTTATAGAATTAAAGGCATTTGATTAGCAGCACCTAGCTACTACTCTTCCATCTTGAATCCTGTTAAAGCAGCAAGGTTTAATAAGTTTTTTCTATTTTTTTTTTATCATTACTGCAAGTACCTGCAATTCTTAAGGGTAATTTATACTTCTCTGTCAGCAAGTTTGCACCCAGATACAAACATATTGATGGAGATGTTTTTCTATGTCAGTGTTGTAAAGCAATTTTCCACCAGGACAGCAGGGGGTACTGACTTTTTATGGCGGGTCTGCTTACTATAACAATATTGTTTCTGGTTTCAGGCTTCAGCTTGTGAAAACGTTCCCCCCCACAAGGAGAAATGGATGACAAAAAGTACGTCTTGATTAAGCTGTAAAGCTTTTTACGGAACGAACAGCTCATAGAATACTGTAAAAACATGTCAGGCAATTTAAGCCTTAGCAATTACAGCAGTCTGTTTTGTTGTTTCTCTACACTTCATGTGCAAAATTGCTAAAAGACCATCTTAAATAAATTGTTCTTTCAATATAAAGTGTGTAGTGGCCAAACGCTGTACTGACTATTGATTACAATGACTATAGAGCACCGTTCTGGTTCAACAACCTCTGGCTGTCATTGACCTGGCCAATCACAGGAATACACTCTCCGTTGACATTGACGTATAGTTAAAAAACTGTGCTCTACTCCGTACATCCTTACGTAGGTGACAGAGTGTCCTTGCGTCGATGGATAATGGCATGACGTTAATCCGTTTCGACATAGACAGAGAAGTATTAACTAGGCTTTAGAAGTTAATAGTAATAAATTTCGGCTCAATCAAATAAAACATCTGAAATTCTATTGAAATGCAAATGTCTATTATAATTCAGTTCTGACTTCTTTTTTTTTAATTAATTGCATATTTGGTGGCCTGAACATTGCAGTAATCTCATGAAATTGTCCACAAACATTGATCATGGTGATGAGTAACACTAAGGCACCATGAGATGGTCTCCTAAAGCCATAAAACTTGGAACATGATCAATTATCCAACAAAGACAATGGGGAGCATAAGTCACGCCCTTATACATCCGGTCCATGGGGCCCGACTGCCAAAAAAAATGAATGAGAGTCAATGGAGCGATAAAAGTTATTTTCCGATCCAGTTTGAAATGCGCCGTGGATCAAACATATGATGTCCTTGAATTTTAAAAACTAATTTTGATGCAGAGAAAATGCAGATTTTCGACCGCAGGTAAAAGCTACTTAAGGTTTTGGATAAAAACTCTTGGCGGACTACAACTGCAGAAGAAGAAGGAGAGCTAGGGCCGTAGCCTCCAGGTCAAAGAAAGGAGCATTTAACACGGAGAAAACCTCCATAAATCTGACCATGTGGAAAGTAGCAGCTATGTCGGGGTAAAGCAGTCGGTGGAGTGAGAGCCAGCATGGAGGAGAAGCTCTACAAGCTCTAGGTGAGTGTTTTATGTGCTACCGCTAATGCTAACTCCCGTTAGCAAAATTACGTCATATATGCGACTTCTGATTTGTAGGCATTTAAAATGTGAACTTTTACAATCAAATAAATCCCAAATCACTGGACAAACACAGTCGAAACGTACATCGTTAGTTATCATTTAAATCGAATGACAACATATGTGTGATTCAGGACGTAAGACAAAGCGGACCAGATAATAACTTTTATCCCTCCATTGACTTCCATTCATGACTTTTTCGGTTTGGGGACCCATGGACCGACCGGAAGGGGAGGAGACTTAGGCTCCCCATACAGACTCTTAGAGGTATGCCCAAAATTGAACCGGAAGTCAGCCATGTTGGATCAAGGCCTCCAATTTTTACATGCTGTATTTTAACAAGGTCTTTGAAGGGATTTATTATCAGGGCTTCAAACTTTTTTTGACTCTAGCCCTTTTTGATCCTTTGTGAACAATCTAGAAGATGGTGTAACTCCTAGCAGAATAGTTTGTTTTCGCTCATCTTTTTTGCCTTTTAACAGACTTTTAATTAATGCAATATCGCAACATTTTCCATACTTGGAAACACCTACTGGCTAATTGCATGCACAGCCTGAAAATATGAATTCAGGTTAATTCAGGTGCTCTAAGTTTAGATTTTTTGCTGGCATGCCTTTATCTTGCAATGGAGTTTGTCTTTTCGGTGCAGAATAACTTTTTCATGTTGATCTGTGTTTTATTTCTAGACACTATTGAGTTATCCAAAAAAAATCACAGTTTGTTAGCAATTGAGCAGCAATTGAGATTTTCTGAAAGATTCTAAAACGGAATTAGGCAGAGTTAGCGGTTTTTCAGAGATCTAAATTAAAAGCTACTTTTCCATCCACGCATGTTTTGTAACAGCAGATGTTATTCGAAAAAAACCCCCAAAAAACATGTCACATGACAATTACCAAACCTGTGATCATGTGAACACTGGTGCCAACAAAAGACAAAGTGTTGATCTCCTAGACATGTGAAAAGCAGGAAACAACAGAAAATGACTAATAAAGGCAATAAGGAAGCAAAAAAAATATTTAAATTAGTTTAGCAGTTCATGGACATACTTCTTTTGTAACTCTTTTGTGTTTTATTTTTCTAAAGAGGGATTGGTTTTATATACTCTTCAGTGCCTCAATTTAAATTTCCAGTGTTTATGGAACGCAACTCATTCTGGACAAACAGCACATTTTGTTAGAATGACAGGAAAAACCTTCCAGTTCCTTCAGACAAAAAAAGACAGTCATAAAGCCAAATGTGTTGCTATTAAGTGGTACCTTGAAGCTGAGGCCAAACAAAATAAAACCCTTGTCAAAGCATATATACATACAGAGCGAGAGTGAGTAGACCTAAAGCCCTAAATAACATAAATAATTCTTTGGGATTTAGCTGGCACAAAATCAAATATTTGAATGGCAAAAATTCTTGTAATACATCCATTGACTGCTGTAAAAGGAAACGCTTTTGCAAGTTAAATAGAACAGCTTCTCTGGAAATGAGGCTTGAGTGAATGAATAGTGCCTGATAAAAATAATTGACATCCACAGAAAAACTGGATGCCCACCATAATTTGAATGTTGTTTCCTGTCAACATCAAAGAGCTTCATTTTATATATTAGTGTGCTTGGTGCGTTCTCTCTCTTGTTTTTTAAAATTTGTTATACTTCATCAAAAAGACCCCTGCTGTTGTTGCTCCTAACACAACACTACACTACACCACACACACAAAATTACCCAGGGGTGTGACCACACTGAGTGGAGCCAACTGTTTCCAAAGGCTGCCATGTCTGTCAGCTGATTAGGAAACTATGATTGCAGTTATCGTAAACTTTCCACAACAAGGAAAACACCTTGACTTCTCATTGGTTGGATTTGTCCTTCATCTACTCCGAGCTTGTGTGCAAATAGTCCTCAAGTCACATTCTTCTGCATAATTTTCCATTTAAAACAAGCAGTTTCAAAACAGCAAAGTGTGTTGTGAGGTTTGGAGCCAGCCTTGATGTCTGGAAAAGTCTAGAATGTGACATTAGATTAGGCTCCGACTGCAAGCTTTAATGGATATCATAGAGATGTCTTGTATTAGACCAACACAAATATATATTTTTTAAATAATTGTTAAGTGGAAGGAAAATGACTGAAATGATCAACTTTATTTACAAACTCAAATATGAAATGTGTGCAAAGCATTTTTTTTCTATGCAATTTGTTACAGAAAAACCTTTCACCGCAGTTGCAGCTGCATATCTTTTGGGGAATTAACATTTTGTCCCATTCTTCTTTGCAAAGTAGCTCAAGCTTATTCAGACTTAATTGAGAGTATCTATTAACTTATTTTGTTAAATGTTACCACATATTCCCAATTGGATTTAGCTCTGGACTTTGACTGGACCAATGTGAGGCAAGAATGTACTTTGAGCGTTACTATTCCATTGCAGGTCTGACTGAATGTTTGGACTGTTATCCTCCTGAAGGTAAACCTCACTCTCAGTCTCAGGCCTTTAACAGCCTTTATTTAGGCAGGGCCTTGTGTTTAGCTCCATCCCAATGCAACAAAAGCAACCCCATAGCATCATACTGGCACCACTATGTTTCACTGTGGGGCTGTTTTCTTTGGGATAATGTAATAATGTTCTCCCACAAAGTCTAGATTAAAAGTAAATATTCTACACAAAATGTAGTTAAGTTAAATTGGGTCTTCTTATGACTATCTTTCAAGATTTAATTTTCTCTTTACTCTTGCCACTCATCCAAAAAGGTGAGATTGTTTGATTGTATGTGAAAAAATTATCACACCTGAGCTGTGGATCTCTACAGCTGCTCAGCAGTTTCTTCTCTGATTACTGCACTTCTTATCTGGTCATTTTAGGTGGACGTCTTGTTTTTATTAAAAATGGTTGTTTAGAACTCTGTATATTATTTTATAACATTACCCAGCATTCAAATTCCTTTCAGATTTATTTGACAAAAATATCTGCCCTTTCACTTAAGTGTTATGCACTACTTTCTTATACACTCAAGTTTGTGGATTTAATGCGAAGACCTATGAAAACATGTTGGGGAGAATTAAAAATTTTGCAAACCACTGCAAGCTTAGGCCATTTCTAAACGCTTATCACCTTGCTAATTTTGGTGCTGATCCACTCTTTGACCTCTTATCAGTGCACAGAATGAACCTCTGATGAAGACAAGCTGTGACTTTCCGTTGTTTGACCATTCTGCTACAAGGCGACCATCCGCTTGTTTGTGGATGTCCAACTTTCTCCATGTGATCTTTTTCCACTGGGAATCCCACCATATGGGACTTTAGCATGTATAAAAATGGCAGCAGTAGACATTTATACTTCATTGTACTATCTTTCATTTGTCTGTAGGTATTTTTTGCCAGTTTGTTTGAGGGGTGAAATCATTAACAGAACATTCTTTTGATCCTGTCAGTTGTTGGGTTTCAGGAAGCCAGACTGTTTACATTCTTTGTCTTTCGAGAAGTCCTTTTGCCCTTTTGTCCATGGAAAACTACAGCGAAAACATTTGTAATTTTTGACATTCTTTCGCCTTGTTGTGTTTGGAGTATCTATGCACCCCCATCTCCCCTCTTTTAAAACCTGTTGTGACTGCACACTGCTGTGCAGGTCAATTCTTTCCTATTAGCTGGTGCACTCAGTAAAATAAAACGGTGTACATCTGAGCATGGTTTAGCCCGGCATACCAAAAATGGTCAGGAGACTCTTTACAAGCAGTTGATAGATGAAAACACCAAAAATAAAGTTTCAGGGAAGGTTCACAGAATCATTGCTGACTAAAAGTAATCTGACATATGCTGGGCTCTGATGACTTACTGAAATATCCATCAGTAAATCACTGGATAGTACAGACCAGTTTAAGTGAATAAATTGTATTCACCTACAAGCGTTTGCAATTTTTTTGTCTCAGCATCAAATCAAATCTTTTAGATGATCCAACAAATTTTTATGTCAAACCAAGATAACCCATGTGAATGTAAATTTAAATTACTGATATATTTAACGTAATTCCACCCTAGCCCTATTAAGTAACTGTGCCGATCTTGGCAGCTAACTGCCATTAAAGAATTAATATAACTGGCACTGACCTTTTTTGTCACTGTGGATGACTTTCAGCCCACTCTTCTTTGCACAATGTGTAGTGATTTTTATTTAAAAAAAATAATTGAATACACCATAATTCTTTGCAGAGGTGTGACCAAGTCATTATTGTTCAAGTCTCAAGTAAGTCTCAAGTCTTTGTCTTTGTCAAGTAAATTACAGGCAAGTCCAAGTCAAGACAGGAAAGTTTCAAGTCAAGTCCAAGTCAGAAACTTTGAATTTCAAGCCTCTTCGAGTAATTTTTTTACAAGTCCACAATGATCTTCTGCCTGAGTTGATTTTTCTCACCAAAAATACATTAACATATCAGAAGATTCAACCAAGATAAAGACTTTATTACTAAGGCGAGAACTAAATTCTTATACAATAGCTCTTAAAGCAAAACAGACACACTTTAAAATTACATGTATGCTTCCAAAGAATTACTGAAGAACCGCTTTAACATAAACAACAAGGTCTGCAGTTGTGTGATTCATATACTGAAACAACTGAACCATCTTCTTTTACTGTACCATCACACTTGATTTTTGGATCCCATTCAAGCGTCAGAGTGGAGATGACGTCACTGCGTTGGTTAGGTGTAACGTGTCACTTCCTCTTCACTGACTGTTGTGTAGACTACTCAGTGCTCCCGTTGAATTGATCTATTTTCTTTGTTCAGAAGCATTTCTGAGCTATTCTAACACACAAGCACATTAAAACACTTATTTTATTCTGATGTTCTTTATGTTTTCGAAACTCGTTGTGTATTCCACTGGTTTTCTGGGCGCGGTAAGGTATCGCTAGGTTAGCTTATCATGGCTAGGGCTGCTAACTCCCCTGCTAGGTCTCTCTCTCTAAACCTCCTCCTCTCTCTTGCCCTGTGCCCCTTCCTTTGGCTGTGTTCAACAGGTTTTCTGCACTCAGCGACACACACTGAGAAACCAATTCTACCAGCTGAGCTGCCGCAGCTCCATAGCTGAACATGGCTCTAGAGTGACATACGATCACAGTCAAATACCTAAAATGAAGTTAGCTTAAGTTAGTCATGACATTGTAGCAAAAATGTTGCACCTACCCATCTTTACGCAACTTTAAATGACTAACAAAGTTGGATGTTTTTCCATTGGCGTCCGTGATTTTCTTTTTGCATGTTCTACACTTTGCCGGCGTTTTTTTACTACAACTATGTAGTTTGTGAACCCAAATGTGATCACCTTTGGGAGCATACCGATAGTCATTGTTGGCTGCGTTCTGCAGAGCTGAATGGACGGTTAGACTGGCTTCTTTTTAAATTGTTGAATTTCTTTGTTTTCTAATCCAATTAATTTGATTGGCTCTTCGTGGGCCTCGTACACATAGAGATGGACTTCGCTTGTTGATACAGGATGAGTGAAATAATTTAACCCAGAACAATTTTGAAACAATGTTTTAAACTTTATTTTTTGGGTAATATATCAAGTCTTTGTCAAGTAAAAGGGTTCAAGTCCGAGTGAAGTCCCAAGTCCGTGGCCTTCAAGTCTAAGTCAAGTCAAAGTCATTGAGCATTATTTCAAGTCAAGTCTCAAGTCATGAAATTAATGACTCGAGTCTGACTCGAGTCCAAGTCATGTGACTCGAGTCCAGACCTCTGATTCTTTGTAACAAGCATAAAATAAAATAAAACCTGTCTTCCAATTCAATGCAATGTTTTGTTTGTTAGAAGTATCAGCATCAGTACTAGGTATTGGGAAGTACTAAGATCCAAGTGAGGCTACTGTATCGGTTTGAATAAAGTGGTGTTGTTGCATCCCTAGTTCTTACTAAGGTTCCCTGGGCATAATGTTTTATTTTCTGAGTTTTTTAAAATCAATTTATGTGGTCATTCCATCTTTCCATCTGACCGTTCATCCGTCTTTCAATCTTAACTCATAAAACTATAGGATTTGATCATTGATTTGTTCAGTTTTTAAGTTTAGATACAAAATCTTACATTTGGAAATATCACTTTTTATTTTGCTTGTTGATATTTTAAGAACAACCAGAGAGCCTTCATTTTGCAGTCAAAAAGTTTAGTTAGGAAACTATTAAAGATATCAAAAGATTTTGATTTAAATTTGAGTTTTTAATGGTGCGCAGGATGTAACAGGTTGCCAATAACTCACTAAATTATGTCAGCTTGATTATTTTTTTAAAGATGGAAGTGCTCTGGGTTGCAACCGCAAAAAATAATTTGTAATGTCAGGTAAAAAAAGATCTTCCTCATTAGTTTTATTTTCAACATGAATGGTACACACACAGTTTGGCATAGATTAGGGCAAACTTGTAAATTCCTACAGATGTAAAACCATTCAATCTTTAGAGGCTTTCATAGTGAAACATTAGACCACAAAGCCGCAACCAGAACACAGAATAATTGTGTGACTTTGCCCTCAGGTACAAACACAGGTGGGCATGAAAGAGGCAACCATCAGTTGTCGCTCATGTGAAAATGCATACATGAGACTATAAATGTCTCTGTGTGCACAATAGGTCTGCACTTTTCCCAAAATTCTCTGCACCTGTGCGTTGGTATCTTTTTATTAGCACATGAGCAGGGGTGTCTACTCCTCCCCATTCCCAAATCTAAACCCTTTCCCCTCTTGTGTTAGTCCCATGATCAAAGCCCCTGCCGTTCTGCTGCTCCTTTTGAAGCTGTGGTACAAAAGGGCCTGTTGAGGTTTGGGTTTCTTCATCCACAGAGGGTAGGCCACCCCCTCCTTTACACCAGACTAGTGGGAACGGCGGGAGGAAAGAGACCCTGGCAAGGTCCAATGCCCTCAGGCATGTCTGGCTAGGTTTAAAGCAGCAAACAGCAACTGCATTTAATAATCATTGAAACAACCTTTCAAACAACAGACGTCCATGGACATCATTTTTTTCAGCAAGTTGTTGTCTTTGTTGGACCTAGGGGAATTTGCTGAAAATTTTACTTTTTTTGTCAATATGTCAAATTTTTGACTAAATAAAGACGCTACAATTAAAGCTTGATCGGATTTCTCAGATTGTCCCCCAACTACCATTCATCCACATTTAGACATCAATAAACGTCTTCCTGCTGGCATCTTTTCACAAACAGAACTTTTGAAAAGCAGCTCCACACCCAATACCCATCTGGAATAACCCGGACATCTTGCAAAAAAAATGTATGATACATTTTCCAGACCAGAGTTCTAAAGGAATATCTGGAAAACATATTTTACTGAACAGATTTCATCCCATTTAATACATTAGTTAGACAATATGGAATTAACAAGAATAGAGTATCAATAAATTAAATGGATTATAAAAGGTACATTTATGATCAGTACAGCGGATTTAGAAATTCCAGTAAGAATATTAGATTTTCTTAATCTCAATCCCCCAAACTGCTGTCTAAAATGTATAAAAAATTAACTACATTAGATGAATAGAAAGCCCTTCCTATTTCAAAATGGGAGGTAAACTTGTCCATCACATTTGACCAAAACCTCAGGCCTCAGATATATTTAGGAAACTTTAAAATAATAACGAAAATCTCCATTTACAATTAATACAATATCTTACAATGTCCTTTATAGAGTACACTATACAGGCCAACAGATGTTCAAGATGGGTTTTTACGTCTAATACTTGCTTACAATGTACAAACAATATACCAGACAATTATATTCATATGTTTAGGTTATGTCCACCTGTTAAGAGATTTTGGTGCCAGATATGTGAGGACATATCAAAGTGTCTGAAATGTAATATCCCACCTTCTCATTTAGCTAGCTTGTTAGGAAATTTAATGGCGTCACCAAAGACACAAGGCCAATGCAATTACTTCACATTGCCTTTTGTATTGGTAAGAAAACTATCCACCTGAAGTGGAAAAATAAAAATGCTCTTAATATTAATCAGTACAGTGATCTCATTGGTCTTGAGACGATCTGTTCCTCCAGATCTGGTTAATCTCTCTCGGCTCCCTTGATCAGCTCCATCACCTAGTAGGGGTTGGGTATCCTTGATTTTGTCGCTGATGTGGGGCGTTTTGGGGGTGAGGATGTCTATGAGAGGTCCTTGGGGGTGCCCCACTTCTCAGATGGGGTGCTAGGTTCCATGGCCCCCACCCAGGGTGGGACTTTGGTGGCTTTGGGTGTTGACTCCTGATGGCTAAATGCGGTGCTTTAGGGGGGTTGCACTGGCGGACATGGGTTACAGGCCTGGTGGCTGTGCTGCTCTTTGGTGGGTCTGGGGGCCTCTAGAGCGCTCCCCTAGCTGCAGTCCTGTCCAGGGCTTGGCTGGTGTGGGGGCCTCTGCTTCCAGTACCTGCTGGTGGGGGTCATGGTCGGCCACTGGCCGTGCTCCTGGATGGGCCCTCACAATATTTGTACGTTTGGGTTGTTGGCTGGTGGCTGCGGTGGATGGGCGGCATTTCTGGGCCTGATTAGTCTTTTAGCGCTATACATAGCTCCTGAGTCTTGTTCTGTGTGTTCCGCAGGGTGGCGGGGTCGGGCATTTGACTGGGCCAGGCAACTGGCATATGTCAATCCGGACTCCATGGTGGACTGGCCTGGTAGTGGATGTGTGGGATAGGTAGCGGGGGGCGCTGGGTTAGGTTGCTTGCAGAGCCATTGAACGGCAGTAGCCGGGGGTTGGTGGATGTCAGCCTGGTGAGTCAGCCGCCCGTGACTTCACTTCGGTTTACTCCTGGTCTCGGTGGGTATGTCGACGGGGTATTTGAGCCGGTGGGTGCATTGAGTTCTTGCCTTGGTGCTGGGGCCCTTGATGCGCAGGTAGCACTGGGAGCCTCCCTTGTTGGCGGGGAGGCGGCTACTATCAAACACAGTGTCTCTCCCCTATGGGGTGTACTTGGACGGGGGGAGGGTGTGTGGGATGAAGGAGTGCTGAACTCAACCTGGGTGTCAAGTGTCTTGTGTTTTAATGGTAGTCGGAATGTTGGGTTGGGTTTAGGTCTCCCTCTGGGATGGAAATGAGCTCACAGCCCCATGGGGCTTGGTGATGCTGCGGCCGTGAACCCTGAATTGGACGTGCCGATGCTTCACTCTCCTGGTGGATCCGGTTGAATGGGGTACCTATTGGAGTTAGCGGGGGAGCCTGCTCCCTGGGAAGGCATTCTGTCCCCCAGTCATTTTCACCCCAGCCACTGACGCAGCTGTCCACCTGCTCCATCATTGTACTACTCATGTAGGGTCTTGGGGAATGAGCACGTTACTAGAGTGTGGGGATGGGTTTCCATCTTTTCTGTCCGGTGGCGGCCTGGGTCCCAATTTTACTGTACAACTTAGACATTCTCAGTTATAACATTTTCATGAGAAAAACACATGTAGGGACCTTACGGTGGGCACACTTTTCGGCTCAAGAGGGGGAGCCCTTCAATGACCCACACCTCTGGTGTCGGTGCCCACTGCTTAACTGTTTTTTGACATTGAGAGGCAAAGGTGGGGGATGGGCGTGTATGGCAGCACTCCTTGCCCCACCCCTATGTTTTAAGTCCATATTAGAACAACACGCAACAACACCACATTCGAGAGGGAGAAGAGAGGCTTGCGATCTTTCCGCATCCCTTTTCACTACCAACCATCAGGGGTTGGGGATCAGGAGGTAGATCAGGCTGTCTGGTCTGGACTGGTGGACTGCTCTTGAACACCGGGGGCTTCGGCAGTCTGCTTGTCTCTACCGTAGAGGGTTCCGGGTAAGTCTCCGGAGTGCAGGGACAGGTTACACTGCTGGGACATTGGTGTCTGGACCTGGGAGTAAAGAGTGTGTAGGGGGCATATGAGGAAGGATCTGGACCCGGGAGTTGGTAGATCTTGGTGTCCAGGTGCTGAGTGGGCATGGCCTGGGGGACACTGTAGCTGTGGCTCCACAGCTGTGGAGGTTGGCCGGGGGTGGCAGTTGTTGTCCATCCGCCATCTGCAGCCCCCCTGCCTTGCGACAGCAGCGGGGGACCCCTGTCAGCGGGGGTCGATTAATTCCTAGAATTAACTGTTTTTTCTCTGTTTTTAAAACGCAATTAACGCATGCACATCACCCAGTTTATAACTGCAGTTGTGCATCAGCATGTGTTTGTTATCCTGAATGACATGTGAGAATATTAATATTCATTCGATATTATTTATTCAATGTTCATTAGTTGTCTGTGGGAATTATCCGTCCACTTTGGATGTCACCACGCTGTGTGCGGTGCAGAGTTTAAATGCTCCTTATTTATGTTGATTTATGCATGACGGTTCACTGTATATCTTCAGTATATTTCATAGTGAGTTACCGCTGCATTACAAAAAGTTATTCAGTTAAAGTGATGTTTCTGGACTGGAATTGGCGCTGACTATTAGCGGAAGTAGCTATGTAGCTACATCTTCACAATAAGAACATTAATTTTCTGTTGTGGTGAACTGAAGAATCTGCTGAATCTTTACTTTTGGAAATTGGTAAATTGTGATATTAGTTTACTATGTTTATATTACATTTGATTTATGTGATGTTTAACACAGACTGCTGATATCCAAATGTTACGTTTATTCATATATTTTGGTTAGTTCTACCTCTATTTGTTATTATCTTTCATATGAGACCACATTGTGAGGTGATTGTGGAGTTCAAAACAAAAAAATGTATAAATTTTTCTTATGCTTAATTTAAAAAAACAGCAACTTCATCTAGATTTGTCCTTTATTTAGACTAAAAATATTTGGTCACATTCAGGAATGGTCACTAATTCAAAGCTACCCCGTGATTAATTAGATTTTTTAAAAATTGTTTAACAGCCCTACAAAAAAGAAAAAAAGATGGTTTTTTTGACAAAGTTTGTATTTTTTCCATTCTTTAAGCACCGTTTAAGCACTGGCACCATTTCAAAAATACTGGTTTGGCACCGGTATCATATAAAACCTTAACGATACCAATCCCCTGGTCCTTGGAGTCTCTGGATCCTGGGCCAAGCCCAGCCTGGCGTAGCCGGTTGCTGGCAGAGCCCATGGGCTTGTCTGTCTTCTCACACCAGCCATCAAAAACTCGTATGGGGAAACCTTGTATGCAGCAGCATACTCACACACACATAGGTGTGGGGACATCGGTATCTACAGATATATTCCTCGGCTCAGGTTATCATCAGTAGATAGTTGGTGCCAAGAGCTTTTCAGTGACAATGTTGTATTAATATACCCATTTTTGTATGTTCTGGATTTGTAGTTCTTAGTCAATATAATTTGGTTTGTTTTCTTAATGTTAATCTGTTTTATTGGTTGTTCTTTTTTTCCACCTCTCTGCCGACCAGTGGATGTGGAGAACTGGAATATTTTCTTCATCATCTTCTTTCTTTCTTCTCTCTTGTATTTCCGTATATGTGTCTATAACTTCAAGGAATATACCCTCAGCAATATCTAAAGATTTTTCTCACATATATATCAAGTGGAATACTATAGCAGAAGCTGCAATGGTCTGCTTGAGAAAGTAAATCTGTTGGGCTTGTTCTAGGTACCTAGAAACCAGTTCTGAGTACCACAATACCAGACAGGACACGTCAAAAGAAAAAGAAAAAAGAAAGCAGCTTCACAATGTTAGGACAAATAATATCAAGTTTGCCTTGAACTAAAGATGCATAAAAAAGCAGCACAAAAAAATAAAATGTAAACATATGGCAAACATACATCTATGCACGTTATGTTACTCACATGATTCAGAAAGTCAGATTTTAGTAGTGCTGTTCTGAAAATAATCAAAAAATCAATTCTGAATCTATTCTTGTAGAAATCAAATTGGATCAATTCGCAAGTTTAAAAATTGATTTAATTTTTCTGAATAGATTGCCCTTTTTTACGCCTAAAATAGGAAGGAAAAGTCCAGACGACAATTTTCAGTCTTGTGTCTGAAAGGTTAATAGAGTTTCCCCTGTTGAAGTATTATTCACCCAGTGTTAAGTCATTGAATTACAGGCATATAGTTAAGATACCAGCTCAAAAAGCTGTTTTTAATAGCACTGACCTATAACTATATTGAACTGGATCAGATTGAATCGGACTAGATCGAATTGGATCGTGATAATCGATTCTAACTCTTAAGAATCAGAATCGAATTAATTCTTCAAATTTGAATCCATACCCAGCCCTAATTGTTAGTACCATACAAAATGAGCTAAGCTAATATAAGGGGACGTTTTAAAAGTATGATTTTATTTATGAAGGAATAAAGTTATACAAACTAACCAAGGCCTATGTGTAATTTTAATTGCTTGTCTAATGAAATCATGAATTAACTGTGATTACTGTTCCTTTTTATTAGCTTACTGTAATACCAAAAACTACACCCAGAGTTGATTATTATGTGATCCTTAGAAGAAAGAAATCTGTTCAACAGACTCTGTCTGACGTTGGCTAAAATATGTTGAAAAGCAAGACATCATCGCCCATTCTAGACAAATTCAACAACTGGTGAGAAAGAAAATACCTACTGTATGATCCTTGAATAGGGAAAGACTTGGAAAGGAATTTTTTTAAAGACTTTAGGACTTCAGCAAACCAAAGTATTTATGTTTACATGTGCATCTTAACACAGCTTTTTGAGTAATCGGGCTAAGGGCTTCCCCCCTTTTTAGAGGCGAGTTCCAGTTTACATGTCACTTAATAAATTGAATTATTAAATGAAGCACGTTCCAGTCCCCAATCATAGATGGCGATATACATCCCTACATGTTAGCCTTACAGCGGTTAGCTTCGGGCTGCACTCAGGCAGTAAAAAGAGGCTGGTGGGAGTGAAGCAGACAGAGTTAAAGCAAGACATTTACAATCACAATCCATTGTCTCTTTGTCAGTCCAAACATGCACTACTCGCTTATATTTGTCCTAGCCACCATATTCTTCTTATAATACAACTATTGTTGGTGCTGAGTTGCCCTTCCACATCTCCTAACTGGTGCAGGGTTACAGGCAGTCCGATTCTCAATGGTATTATCTGGGTTGCTTAGTTGAGCTTCTTAAACTCCAGTTGGGTTCGATTCAAGCAGGACTAAGGTAGATACATGCATTACAAAAGTCTGATTTCAGTCAGACAAAGGTAATAATTAGACTTTTCCTGCTGTATGTAAACTTACTGACTGAGAGCTATTATTCACAAATGGTGAAATAATTGAATGGGGTGAACCTTACCAGGAAGTAGCCATCCTACAAAAGTTATTCCCAGAATGCATTGACTCATTCAGGGGGGAGGTCACAGATGAGGTCAGGGAGGTCACAGATTTTTAGTTACTAGGCACCTCTCCTGTGGAACCAGCTCCCAGTTTTAGTCCGTGAGGCAGAAACTTCAAACCTTCCTTTTTGATAAAGCCTATAGTTGGAGTGGCTTAGGTTATCCTGAGCTATTTGTGTAGTTATGCTGCTATAGGTTTAGACTGTTGGAGGACAGACTGACCACTTTTCTTCTCTCTTCTACTTTTCTCTTCCACCACTCTCCAGACATATTTTTTCTGCTGTTATTGTGATTGTTAACCCAGTTTTCTCTCAGTCTTTTTCTCCCTATAGAAGCTCTACATGGTCTGGTACCCTGCTCAACTATAAACTCCCCAGCTGGATGGGGAACACCGGTCCAGATGATGCTCAAAGTGACTAAGCATCCTCCATGCTGTCTCTTCTTAGACCCCCAGATGGTTGTGGCAGATGACCGCTTGTACTGAGCCTGGTTCTGCCAGAGGTTTCTTCCTGTTAAAGGGGAGTTTTTCCTCTCCACTGTCGCTACATGCTTGCTCAGTATGAGGGATTGCTGAAGAATTGCTGTGGTTGGAGTCTGCATGATCCGGGCAAAGCCTCATGTCAATGACTCATCGCAACCTGCTGGGATTCCTTTCATAGAAAACGTTTAACTTATTGGAATGTTTGTATAATTTTATTGAAATGACTTGTTTTAAAGTGCCTTGAGATGACATTTGTTGTGAATCTGTGCTATATAAATAAAAGTTAATTAAATGGAATTGAATTCAGGGCTTTTCATAGATCCTGGAACCATTTATACTAGAACATCTAGGAGGATGAAGTCCAGCCATTAGTTCATGTGATTAAGCAAGCTTGGCTGTGTAGAATGATCCAAAGCTCAACAACAAGTTCACCTCTAAAGAGCTACAAGAGAAATAAAGTAAAGGTTGGCTGGTCAAATTCTGGTCTTAAATCTGATCCTGATACAGTGACAGACCCTCAAGCAGGCAGTTTATGCCTCATAAATCCTTAAGTGTGGCTAAATTAAGACAATCTGGCAATAACGAGTGGGCCTTAATTCCTTGAAAGCATTGTAAAAGAAGAAATACTGGTCACTGAAAACACCTAATGGCAGTTGTTATAGAATGGCCTCATTTGTGTGAAATTAAAAACTCAATATTGGTCTTTTGGCTTAAGCAGAAAAATATACCTGGTGCAACACAAGGCAAAGAAATGACAGTTTAAAGCTTCAAAATGTCAGTTAATCTTTTAAATTGTCCATTCCCCCTGACATATAGGACATGGCCATATTCTTCAGATACATTTTTCAGCTGCTCTTTGTTGGTGGAGTTGAGCTGTTTAGCAGTTTCAAAAAAATCCTAAATACTTTTTATATTTACAATTTGGATTTCAATCAGTTCAGATGACATTCTTGGTCAAAGTTTTGACTTTTTATTCTTTTGAAGCATCTGCAATTTAGGCAGAGTACTTAGCTCTGTACCTGTCTGGAACTGGTTGTCTGTCTATTTACCAGAATCATAGATTGTGCAATGAAGTTCTTGACTTGACCGGTGTTGTGTTGTTGATCTTTTACATCCATGGCAAGTATTTTGCAGTTGGCTAAGAAAAGAGATTTAGGTTATCCGTTTTTTAGAATAAAAATTGTAGCAAATTACTCATTTATTTTAAACTTATACAATAACAAAATTTCACATTTAAGTGATTTTACTCAAATTTAAACTTGTGTTATGTTCTGTGACAGAGAGTAAGCAACTATCACATTCAGTCAGTTTCTAAGTTGGGAGGTGTTATTTGAATAAGTTGCAAAACTTTCATTTCTCCATTGCTTTGTACCAAAAAAGTGAAGCATTGCATGAATGTTTGCTTCCTTTTACCGGAGATATATTGCTTAAGATCTGGCTGATTCACCGAGGGTTATGTCACCAGGGTGAAAAAAAAAGAAAAGCGGTTAAAAACAAGCCTCAAATATTTTGTTTAACCAATTCCTCACCCATTAGGTTAAACAAATGTTTAGCTTTAGATTCAGTGAAAATGTATACTGTTTCTCCTTTTGTAACCGCAACATTTACTAAGTGTCATCTTTCACTTTTTTGTAAGTCCTTAGCTCACCCTTCTAGTTACCTACTGACTTGTTATGGAATTTGTTTTCAGATTAAAACAAAATGCCAAGCATACTCAAGACAAAATATTTACCAAAAATATTAAGTGATTGAGAGAACTGAAGTACTATAGATGAGCAATTTCCTTATGCTGTAAATTAATTTATATAGGTGGAATGGTGGTATGTTACCTAATGTAAAATGCCTCCAGTAAGTATTCCATTGAAATGTTTGAGATTTTGAGACAACAATCTTCCGGACTCTTTACTAGAAAATTAAGTGATGGACTTACTCATATAAATAAGAAAAAAAAATGTTTCTCCCGCTCTGCTTCAATGCAGTGCAGAACCACCTTTGTCTACAGTATAGCTGCAGGCTGCAAGACCTCATTATATTTTGTAAAATAGCCCAAGCTCATTCATATGTGATTAAGAAAGTCTGCGAACATTTACCTTGAAGTCTTATCCCAGGTCTCTGTCAGACTTAGTCATTGTGTTGTTGGCTGAATCTTTAGCATTTTTTTTCCACTATTACCCTGTATTTAGCTTTATAGATCAAATCCACTTCCCAGTCCAAGCGGATGAAACGCTTTCCCACAGCATGATGCTGCCACCATTATGGTTCCAATAATTTTATTGATTGTACTTAACCGGAGTAGCTTCTTTTTTGTTTGCTATAAGGTAAACTACAAACAAGATTTCTAATGACTTCCCTTCATCAATGGTTTATCTTGCATTGTGGAATGCAAGATAAATAGCTATTGTGTCAGCAGATTATCTGCTTCTAAGCATGCTATGCCATGTTTTCAATTGAAAAAACTTTTTTGAACCATGTTTTGTTTTCTTTTAACTTCACAATTATATGCTAAATTGTGTTAGTGTATAACTTTAAGCACAAAAAAATACAGTGACTTAACTACCTGTCTGGGTAGTGTACTCCCCTCTTTGGGCTGCCACCTTATCGCGGTGGAGGGGTTTGAGTATCCAAATGATCCAAGGAACTAAATTGTCAGTGGCTTTATGCTCCTGGTAGGGTCACCCATGGGAAACTGGTCCTAGGTCAGGGATCAGACAAAGTGCAGCCTGAAGCCCCAGCTCCATATGATGAGCGACAGTATTGGAGTCAGTGTTCCATTGCGTGGACGCGGGTCACCTGGGCCCCACTCTGGAGCCAGGCTTGGATTTGGTGCACGCTGGCAAGCACCTGGTAGCTGGGCCTTTACCCATGGGGCCCCCTTCCCATGAGCTCAGCACCTGTTCGTGGGGCCATAGGTGTTGGGTGCAATGTAAGAAGGGCAGTGGCCAAGAGCGAGAACCTTGGTGGTCCGATTCTTGGCTGCAGAACCTGGCTCTTGGGATGTAGAATATCATCTCTCTGTTAGGGAAGGAAACAGGGCTGATGTGTGGGTTTAAGAGGTTCTGACTGGGCATCGTCAGCCTTACCTTGACACACTGCTCTGGCACTGGAGCCCATCTCCTTGAGAGGGTTTGGACTCTCTTCTACTCTGGAGTTGCTCCCCCTGAGATACACAGAACTGGGGTGGGCATACTTGCTAGCCCCCATCTCGGCGCCAGTATGTTGGGGTTTAGCTTGTTGAATCAGAGGGTATATGTGGGGGGTGCTGGAGAGCACTCATTCCGTAGATTCCCTCATTCTGCTGGGGGACTTGAATGCTCACATGGGCAATGATAGTGAGACCTGGAGAGTTGTGGTTGGGTGGAATGCCCCACCTCCCGATATGAATCTGAGAGGTGTTTTTTTTTTATTGGACTCCTGTGCTCAACATGGATTGACCATAATGAACAATATGTTCAAGTATGGGATTGTCCAACTGTGCATTTGACACCCTAGACCGCAGCTCGATAATCAACCTGGTTGTCATTTCATCTACTCTGTGGCTGCATGTTTTGGACACTCGGGTGAAGAGAGTGGCAGAGCTATCCACCGACCACTGCCTAGTGGTGAGTCAGCTCTGATGGTGAGGGGTGACTCCGGATAGACCTGGCAGGCTGAAAAATGTTGTGAGGGTCTGCTAGGAATGTCTGGTGGTGTCTCTTGTCAGTGGAAGTTTCAATTCTCACCTCCGGCAGAACTTGGAACATATCCCGGGGGAGTTAAGGGATATTGAGTCCAAGTGGGACATGTTCCATGCCTCCATTGTCAAGACAGCTAACCGTAGATGTGGTCATAACGTGGTGGGTGCCTGTTGTGGTGGCGACCCTCGAACTCATTGGTGGAAACTGGCGGTGAGAGATGCTGTCAAACTGAAGAAGGAGTCCTATCAGGCCTTTCTGGCCTGTGGCACCCCAAAGAATTGGATTGGTACTGGCAGGCCAAGCAGAGTGCTACTCAGATAGTCGCTGAGGAAAAAAATTTGGATGGTGTGCTGCTGACCTTGGTGAGGGATGTTTTGGATGGAATACTTTGAAAACCTCCTCAATCCTACCAGCACTCCTTCTAATTTCAAGCAGAGTATAGGGACTGTGGGCTATACAATCTCTGGTGTTAAGGTCACCGAGGTTGTCAAAAAGCTCCTTGGTGGCAGGGCTCTGGGGGTGTGTGAAATTTGCCTGGAGTTCCTCAAGGCTCTGGATGTCGCGAGTTTTGTTGGCTAACGCAGCTCTGCAATATTGCATGGACATTGGGGGAAGTTCCTTTGGTTTGGCAGACTGGGGTGGTGGTCCCCCGGTTTAAAAAGGGCGACCACAGAGTGTGTTCCAACTATGGGGGTATCACACTTCTGAGCCCCCCTGGTAAGGTCTATTTAGGGGTTCTGGAGAGAAGGGTAGGATAGATAGTTGAACCTCAGATTCAGGAGGAACAATGCAGTTTTCATCCTGGCTGTGGAACACTGGACAAGCTCTACACCCTCAGCAGGGTCTGGGAGGATGCATGGGAGTTTGCCCAACCAGTCTACAAGTGTTTTGCAGATTTGGAGAAGGCATTTGATCATGTCCCTCGGGGAGTCCTGTGGTGTGTACTCCAGGAGTATGGGGCCCTTTGATATGGGCTGTTAGGTTCCTGTATGGCTGGTGTCAGAGCTTTGTCCACATAGCTGGCAGTAAAGCCTAGTTTTTGCTTCTCTGGCCGCAAATTTGCACTCAGACGCAGAAGTATTGATGGAGAAATTTTTTCGTTTATGGTTCTGCATTTTTTTCCTCTCCTCTGTCCATTTTATTTTTCAGCGTTCCTCGACCAGGACAGCAGGAGATGCTAACTTTTCATACCATCTCTGCCTACGTTGTCTCAGTTTTTTTCGAGGCTTGTGAATGCTTTTCTTCCTCAAGGAGAGATGGAACGTAAGTTTTGATTAAGCTGTAAAGCTTTTTACTAGAAATGAAGCTCATAGAATACTCTAAAAACATGTGATCTTCCTACATGTCTTTGTGTTCAGAACTGCCAAAAGAGCAGATATGTTAAATTATCCTTTCAATATAAAGCATGTTGTGCCCAAACGCTGCATTAACTACTGATTGCAGCGATTAGCACCATTCTTGTGAAGCGATCTCTGGCTGTTATTGAATTGACCAATCACAGGCATACGCTCTCTGTTGACGGAGATAGATAGTTAAAAAATGGCACAGCATCCTTGCGTAGGTGATGGATAGCCCTTGAGTAGACGGATAATAGTGTTGCGTGAAAACAAAGAAGTATAAACAGGGCTTCTGTAGGTCTGATTTCCGGTGAGAGTTGGCATCCACCAAGGTTGCATTTTATCACTGTGGTGAGGGGATCCGTTTTGGTGGCCTCAGGATTGAGTATCTGCTTTTTGCAGATGATGTGGTCCATTGGCTTCATTAGAACGTGTTCCACAGCTTTCGCTGGGGCGGTTAGCAGCCGAGTGTGCAGAGGCTGGGATGAGAATCGGCACTTCCAAATCTGAGACGATGGTCTTGAGCTGGAAAAGTGTAGAGTACCTTCTTCAGGTCGGGGATGGGGTCTTTCCTCAAGTGGAGGAGTTTAAGTATCTGAGGTCTTGTTCACAAATGAGGGAAGAATGGAGCGTGAGATCAATAAGCGGATTGGTAAGGTGTCTGCAGTTATGCGGGCACTGTTCCGGTCTGTCATGGTCAAGAGAGAACTGACCCGAAAGGCAAACCTCTCAATTTACTGGTCGATGTTGATTTCTACCCTCATGTATGGTCATAAATTCTGAGTGGCGACTGAAAGAATGAGATCACGGATACAAGCAGCTGTAATGAGTTTCTCTGTGGTGTGGCTGGGCTCTCCCTTAGAGATAGGTTGAGAAGCTCAGTCATCCAGAGTGGGCTCAGAGTAGAGCCGCTGCTCCTCCTCCTTTCAGAAGAGCCATTTGAGGTGGCTCGGGCATTTGGTTTGGAAACCTCCTTGGTGAGGTGTTCCAGGCAAGTCCCACCGGGAGGAGGCCCAGGGGAAGACCCAGGACACGCTGGATGGACTATGTTTCTTGGCTGGCCAGGGAACGCCTTGAGGTTCCACATGAGGACAGATGTCATCTCAAGGCAATTTACAAGAAGAGTTATTACAATACAGTAATACATATAGTACATTCAATCTGTTTATTTGATCATATTGAGTGAGAAAAAAAAGCATTTATTTATTTTTTGTAAAAGAGCAAATCCTTGCAATTAATTTAAAAAAATTTATTTTAACTAAATTGTTTCCCATTGTAAAACTGCTTCCTGTAATTTCTATAGTAGTATAGTAGTTAAATGTGAACCCTACACGTTATACTTTTTACAAAATGTTTTTTGTTTAAATGTAGCATTTTGAAAATCAAACCTTTTCTTAAATTGTTAAACCTTTCTCTTTCGTCTTTTTAGCTGAAATCTATGACTCCAGAGGTGCACTGAGTAGCACCTCAACTGTCCATGGTGTCAAAACATGATTGAATATGAAAAACACCTTCTTTCCCCTCTCTTGCCCCTGAAGATCACACAAACACTCATTCTGTCTATTTAAGTTATCTCTTTGTCCATTCTGCTGTTACATTCATGACAGGGTTGACACGAAGTTCATGTTCAAAGGTGTGGAAATTCCGAGTAGCATCGCAAATGGCTGAGAGGTGATCATCTGAATGTGAATGACTGACAGTTAAATGTTTTTACTGTTAAACGGTTTATTCATTTGTGTCTTTGCTCCAATCAGCAGATGCCCTTCATCATCCTGGAATACCTGTTTACATATTATGCAAGGGTGGCACAATGGAAGTTGGTTACCAAGATTTAAATATTCACTGTAGTTATGGGTATGATTAACACAGTTCGTCACAGCAACAAAACAGATTACTTTTTTTTCATTTTTCCATGTCTATGAATCACAGGACAATCTCAGGCTGAAAGTTTGAAACATGGTGTGTGTGGTCTCGCATGGTCAATTAATAACAAGCGTCTAGATGCTGAGGTGACTTAGTTTTTCGTGAGGGCCTATAGAGTGTTTGCATGGTATAGCACTAGAATAAGTAATTTTCTTGATCTTTTCTATTAGACACTGACTATGCTAGTTTAGACATAAATGATCGTCTTCAATTGAGGTTTAAAGATAAATGACAGGTCAGCTATGAAAATCCATAAATCAATGAACCATTGAGGGGTTTTTGGTAAAGAAAGTAACAGTGGGAAAACTTAGAACAGACTTTTTTGTTATTATTTTAATGATTAGTTACATTTCCAACAAAAATGGCAAAATTCCTATTGTCATGTCAGTACTTCTATAATGTCTCTATTAATGACACAATAAAAAGTTCTATCATTTTTATACTTTTTAACCTAAGTTCTTTATTAATTAACCCTGGAGAACCCAAGAACCATTGTCTTCTTTGGAAAATTATGAACTATGCATTAAATGACTTCTATAAGTTCACTGAACATAAAATTATCCACTTTTTCGGTTTTAAACCTTTATTCTCAAATTGAGGATTAGGGTCAAATTTGTCCCATTTGACTTTCAGCATATCATTTCAAAGACTGACAATAACAAACTCTGTCAATGTGAAGTATTTTAAATTTAGGAAAATAATCAATCAACCACACAGCTATATTTGAAATGTGTTTTTGTTTGTGTGTTTTGCTTTTTTTGTTGCATGTTAGAACTGGATTTCAAATGTGCAAACACACTTTGGTCAGTGGAAACAAAAACACAAAGCCAAAATCCTGACTGAAAAAAATGAAACTATGGGTCTTTGCTTATCCGAAAATCTGCTCCACTAGAGAGAACTCACACTAGACATTTAGGTAGTGTGGTAATTCTGCATAAGGTTTAAACTTTTATCATTCAGAAGGTAAAAGACTGTGTATATAGTTTGCATGGTTGTAAAAATGGTTCTGACACTATTGTTTATGCAGGTAAGCTTTTAAGTCATAAAACTCTGGGGTGAGTTTTTATTGCAAGCTGTAAAAAAACAGGATGTCTGTAGAGTTGGGGTGTTGCCATAAAACCATAAATTCAGAATGAGCTTTTAAGAAAAAACGTCTCACCCATATGACTGTATAATTTTCTGACAGCCAATAAGAGCTAAGACACTGTATGAAAATGTTCTGATTGGAGAGATTAGAAACGCCTAGAGGCCCGGTTGTCTATAAAGCTGTGAAATAAAGATCAGTTAATTGTTCAGATTTCTTTAAGTCTGGACCACAGAGAAACTAGGGCAACTTTCTCTGTAAACTGCAATTTGTTAATCTGTTCAAAATAAATGTTAAACTCGAAATTGGCTCCATTTTGTCTCTGCTTGAACATACATTGAATTACTTATGATAATTATTTAATTCAACAAAATTGGTGACCTCGACGTGTGCAGGGTTTTGGACCGAAATCCAGTTATTTTTTTAAGTTAATTAACGGACATGTATTTGCTCTATTGACAGTCTGCGCAGAGTTGCGTAGTTTTTTTATTCTATTGATTGGTTAATCTAACATTGGGTAATGTTGTCATGCAAGTTAAATATGTTTTTTGTTTTTGTTTTGAGCAGATTGACTGTTGCAAGCCCGTGGTTGAAGCGGCTCCATTGTATGTGTCTCTCTTCTGAGCAGGACTGCGACCTGCTTTGCGCTCCGCAGAGAAACACCGGTGCCTGCTGGGAGATGGAGTTTGTCACTCTGCAGGACAATGGAGCAGATGGACCGGATGGTGCGGTCCCTTCAACGACTCAAAATCGGAACCAAAGTGCGGATCGGGGCTTGAGAAGTGGCGATCTCAATTACGGAAGGACGCTTTCGTAAGATTGTTCGAGGCTGGCAAACGGAAAATAGATTAAGGAGCGCCTGGGTTGCCCTCTGTTAATCTGAACGGATTACTTTGAACTGCCTGCGTCTTCCCCAAACGTGCGCGTGAGCACCGCAAATTGGGTTGTGAGAAATGGTCCGGCATTTTTGGTGAGGTCCGATGAGGTTAGTGTTTTAAATTCTGCTTGTACAAGGGCGTATTACTGTGTGTGTGTGAGATGTTTTTTACGCAGGCGCTTGGCGAGACGTGCTGGTGATGTTGCGTTTTGTGTTAAAATGTTATAGTATAAATAATGAACTCGAGTATAATAAATAAATTAACATAGATAAATAAATATATAACTGAATATGATGGATAACTGAAATTAAATATCTATAAGAATTAGTTGTGAACATTTACGACAGGCCATCAGAGCGGCCGCCCTAAGCTAGGAGCTAATACTGTGTGAGTTGTTTACTTGATAGCACGGCTAACATACGATAGCTGTGCCTATATGTTTTGATAAATAAATTAGTGGTTATAGGCGGTTTTCTGCCATCTGTTCGAGTCTTTTGAGGGGTTTACTGGAAGCCGGCGCCAGGAAATTTCTCAAAGCGGACTACGAAACTTGTAACAGACTGGTCTGAAACCTCCGCGATAAAATAATTAATTAGGTCTAAAAGCCACAGCTTATAATGTTGTGTTTTTTTTTTTGTTAATGGTTTTGGGCTGTAACGGACGTAGTTGAATCGGTGTTTGCTGTGCGGGACGGCTAAAATTGGAAAAATATGTTTCAGTCCGCGTGGACGAACAGGAGATGTTTTGTTCGTGCCAAATTAAAGTTTGGTACAGTGGTATAAATTGTGCGGATTAAGTCCTGGTATTGCGGTAAGTAATTTTGTAAAGTGTGTGTTGCGATTTTCTTGACTGTTTTCGCCGTACGTTTTGTACTGTTTTAGCTTTCGTTTCACAAAGAAAGCTAACGGTAGCACGTGGAGCTAGGCGGCTATGCTAAGTTAGCGGTGGTGGCTAACTGCATGTTCGATGTGTTGCAAGCTAAAAGTTGATTTTGGATAGAAAGTGATTACAGACTCCTGCAGACGATTGCCTTGTTAGGACTTAAACGAATTTGGATTTTGTTAAATTTTTCTGGTTAATTAGGATGTAAAACGGCCTCAAGATAACTTGGGCAATGTTTTAGCACATTTCTACGAAGGGCAATTTTTTAAGGTGTTTCATGTTTAACTGAACTGTTACGGTGGTACGGAGATTAAAGATTAAGAAGTACATGCTGAATTTGGTTAACTGGTTTTACGAGGAGAGCGAAAACTATGAGGATAGCATGTAAATTTATTTGGGATAGTTATGCATGTTACAATTAAACGTAAATGACTAAGAACAGTTACTCATGAGTCGATTCTGACTTGGTGTAGTTTTAATTTTTGATTTCATCTTTAAAATTAAAAAGAGGGAGTTTATAGTCAAAATAAAAGATGCATTTTTGAATCTTTAAATAGGTGGATTTTTTTGCTTTTTTGATTGATCTAAGCAGGAGTTGTTAAGTTGGCCTAAATAAAGATAAAGCTATAAGTAGTAATTATAAGCCTTTAACGAAAAGCAAACGGTATTAATTGGAAAGCAACAAACTGGTTTAAATTATTTTGATAAGCACCGTGTTGAATGGTACAGAAAATGAGTCTGTGATTTAAATAAGTATCATTTATGCTAAAATTATGTTTGGCTTATTTCTGATGGCTCTATAGACTTTAGAAATATAGCTTGGTCTCGGAATGTATGACCTAAAGGAGATGGGTGTTAAATTATTTACACAATTGAACATTCTTAAGGATTTTGTGGACACTAAAGGCTTATTGGAGTTATCAAAATTCAACTGGGGCTCAAGAAATAACCCAGCACATTTCAATTCCGTTATAAATTGAATGTTTTTACCATGCAAAACAACACTTATCATAGTGATAGTTTATAAACTAGTGGGATTTGAATGTTTGGTTTTAAAAAAGGAAACATTAAAACACAGAGTCATCTTTAAGTAATCAGTTTGTTTTTTAACAGACTGGGGATAAATTTGGAATTGGTCTAAGGATTGAAAGTAACAATTAAAGTCTTTGGTAGATTTATTTAAGAACAAATAATGAATATCACGGTGACCGAAATGATGGTTTAATTTGAAAGTAAGAAGTAAATTCTAAATTCATTTATTTTGATCGTGTAGAGGCAAAATGTGATTGGACCAGCTACATTGAAGTAATTTTTACCATATATTTGAATGCACATTTTGTTTTGACAAATAAGAATCGGTTTTGGTTTTGAAATTTAAGATTAATTTTTCAGATGTTCTTTAGCTGGTTTATTTGATGCTGAGAGTAAATTTACAGGTCCTAAAACATTTTGGAACAGATCTGATCCTAGAATAATGACATAATATATCATTTGATTAGTGGGGACTCTGTAACTGACAATTTATTTAGATTTTTGATTTTATTTTCTTTATTTTTTCTTATTTTTATTTTTTGTTTTTTCCTCTTTCTCTCTCAAAATTTATATATTTGGTTCGACTTGGATTATGACCCAGATTTTTGAACTGCGGTCTGTTTATTAATAAGAACTTTGGAAAATGTTAATTTGGGAAGCTGGATTAAAGAAAACGTGATTCAGTGGAAATGTATTTGACATCTCTAGAAGCTTCAATTTAATTTGGTGTCTATCATTGGAGAAAAGAAAATAAAAAAGAAGCCTGAGAGGAAAAGAGGGATACTGAAAAGAAAAATGCTGGGTTTTATTTTTTATTTTATTGCGACTAGTTTTTGTTTAGAGAAATCTTATCTCTTGAACCTCTTTTATTGAATTTTTTTGTTTTGTTTTGTTTGACTGCTGAGGGGAATTAGACTATTGTGTATCCTACGAAAATTTAAGAGGAGTTTTAGTTGCAAAAATCACTTTGACTATGTTCAGTGAATGGATTGAATGGATATTGGATTGTGTTAAAAAAATATATATAATTTAGGTTTGGCAATATTTATGGGGAAAGTTGTTTTGTCAGTGATTTAAATCTTGGATGTTTCTTTAGAAATATAGATAGACTTTGAAGTATAGCAAACTGAAGACTGTTTTTGTAAACTATGTTGTGTTATCAGTGAGTACTGTTCTCTGGTTTTGTTTTAAACATTTGATGTTTTTAACCTTTTTCAACATCAACAACAGTTATCTCAATGTAAGTAGCATACTTATATTAGCAGAAATTATTCATTGATTAAAGGGACAGAGTCGGGGAAAAGTGGTGTTAAGTCTGATTACAAAGGGGTTTAGTTCAATATGAGCTATTCGTCTCAACCTCAGTGAAGCGAAACCAGGAGAGCCACTTTTCCATAGAGACTTTTAAAAAAAAAAAAGGGATAGAACCTTTGCAGATGGTTATTGCCTTTATTTTTGTTATTGCAATGTTTTAGTGGTGTATTAGCAATATCTAACAGAAAAATCCAGCCTTTTGTTTGTTTCTTTTTTGATTTAATTTTGTTTTTCTAAGAACTAAGTGTGTTGATGAGATATTGCGATGCTCCATCTTTATAAATGTTTAATTTACACATGAGATGAAAGAGACATTTATCAAATTGAAAAAATTGAGAAAGGCATTGCATTGATGAAATATAGAATATAAATTGGATGAAAAATGAAGGAATCATTAATTAAAATACGCAGGGGAAGTATTAGAACAACAGTTTAATTAGACGTATAAGGATTCATTATTATTCCTGGTGGAGAGAGCAAACCTGTTGATTGGTATATTTTTACCAGAATTAATATTGAAGAAATTATTACTAGTATAACTGATTGAAGTAAAATTAAAATAGAGCCCACATAGGCAGTCTGAGTGTGGAAGGTATTTAAATTCAGCATTCGAGGAAGGAGACTAATGAATATGAAGATAAAATGTTTGAATGTAACTTGATTTGAATAAGCTGAGAGGATCGACTGTCTGTTTTTTTTTCTTACTCTAATTATATATTTTTTCTCTTTTTCTCATCCTGCAGCAGAAAACCCCTCAGATAAACATTCTTGAGATGGAATTTATGATCCTGGGGAGATGAGATGGGTGGGGGTGCGTGGGCTGATGACGGATGGTGCCAGGCGCCCGCCGTAACGGCCACAGAGAGAAACATCTTTACGACCAGCGCAGAATTACGACTCTCTTGTGCTCTGCTCCCACACAGGGAGGCACAGGTGACTGTATATTTTCAGGGGTGTGCTGGAGGCCACCCTCAAAAGAGCACGTTTCCTCATGCTGAGCTGAACTTTCAAGGACAATGTGTGAATTCACTTGGCTGGCGTGAGAAGTGATGATGAAAGACTGTTGATTCAATGTCACTGTTGCTGAATTAACCACAAGAGTTTCTGTTTGTCTGATCGAAGGTGGCCGAGGTTCTACGTATTTTGATAACCCCATGTCTTCCCCAGGATTATCTCCGGGTAAAATACCACCATTTACCGGGAACAAAATTTGGCAGAAAAAATTGGGCCGATAGCAGGGGGTTGCTGGCTGGTGAGAGAGAAAAAACTTTTTTTTTTTTCTTTCTTTTACGTTTTCATCCACAGGGATGTACTGAATTTAAGAAAGGATATATTGTAATGGAACAGACATAAGTGTCTTAAACTGGATAAATAAAATAAGTAAATTTAAAAATCAATTTGGGTGAACAAGCAAATGGATAGTAATCAGTTGAACTGTACACAAAAAGTAAATTCTTGAGCCTGCTCTTGTTTTTAAATCCATTAATGAGGGAGGTGTTTTTGGTTTAGTTTTTAGGAAAAACAACGGTGTGTCGAAATAATGTGGATTTGCTCTTTCCCCAGGGATTATTTTTAATTAGATGGGTGAAATAATTTCTTGGCACAATGCAGTTGAATTAGATTGAAAAGGAGTGATCACAAGACCGGATCAAAAAAACTGTCTTTTTTAGATGTTTACAAGCTTATGCCCCAAGGTACAGCTCCAGGTCGAAGGCGTGAGGAGTCCAGTGGGTCAGCAAAGTTCCAGATGACAGCTGGGAACACACACAAAGTGCAGCTCCACGCCAACGACGAACCTGGTCGAGGATCGGCAGGATTCTGCCTAAGGAGGGTCGAGAAGGGTTTGACCAAGCTGAATCGGAAGCTGGGGCCACAGGTCCCAGATAGCTCACCCAGAAGGTTGTTTGGGTGGTGATATTACTCATCCAGTGTGATCTATGTGCCAATGAATGAGATGGGCAATTTGAAATTGCCATCTCAAAAGAGGGATCTACAGAAGAAGATCACAACTCACCAATCAGCTGCACAGCAGGTTTTGACCAGCCCACAACGGTGGGCTAAGCTATGGGAAGCGGGGCCTGTCTGTGCATTTGTGTATATTGGGGGAAATGCTCAATTAATGAAGTAATTGGCATTTCAGAGAGTGGTTATTTGCAAATTTGGGAGTAAAAAATGGAACACTAAAAAAATAGGAGCCCTCCACACTGATCAGCTCTGTATATCGCTCTCCAGCTGCCAGGAGCCATTGAGGGGGATAAAATGAGAGTGAAGAAAGAGGATCAGAATACAAATATAAAGACTGAACATTTATTAATAATGTTTTTGCATTTTACAGGTTGTTTAACTATTTGATTAACTATTTTATTCACAAGTGAAGAGTCGTAACACTGCCTAAAAGGGTTCTTAATACCTTCTATTTCACAGGTTTCTTAACACTTTAAGTTTGATTTCTTTCAGAATATAATATAGTAATAATGTCTATGTTCATGGCTTTTCTGAGCTTCTTCCACAGTATTAACATGTATCAAGTCAGATTTAATTATCTCTTCACATGTAAGGCATTCTTATACATTGTGGGTTTTTGAATTTAGTTTGTGGGAATTGTTAAAATCAATTTTTTGCTTAATGCCAAAAGAGGGTGAATCTATGATTAACAGATTTACATTTTTTAATGGGAGTTAAGGTTAAAAAAGGTACTTTAATAGTTTGTGTTTTGAATTTTAGTCTGAAATACTTCATGTTTTTAAACTGATGAAATTTCTTGGATTTGATTTTTGCATTCTCAAAAAGCTTTACAGGTTTTGATCTTTAATCAATCCATTTTCAAAAATGGATTGAAAAGAGGGAATTGTGGTAATTCTGCATAAGGTTTAAACTTTTATCATTCAGAAGGTAAAAGACTGTTTATAAAGTTTGCATGGTTATGGGTCTGACACTATTGTTTATGCAGATAAGCTTTTAAGTCATAAAACTCTGGGGTGAGTTTTTATTGCAAGCTGTAAAAAAAACAGGATGTCTGTAGAGTTGGGGTGTTGCCATAAAACCATAAATTCAGAATGAGCTTTTAAGAAAAAACGTCTCACCCATATGACTGTATAATTTTCTGACAGCCAATAAGAGCTAAGACACTGTATGAAAATGTTCTGATTGGAGGGATTAGAAATGCCTAGAGGCCCGGTTGTCTATAAAGCTGTGAAATGAAGATCAGTTAATTGTTCAGATTTCTTTAAGTCTGGACCACAGAGGAACTGACGGGGGCAAAATTCCTCTGTAAAACTGCAATTTGTTAATCTGTTCAAAATAAATGTTAAACTGGAAATTGGCTCCATTTTGTCTCTGCTTGAACATACATTGAATTACTTATGATAATTATTTAATTCAACAACAGTAGTCTTTGAAGAAAGTTCTTTTTTTGTTGTTTATGGAGAGCAGAACTGCATACTTTTCACTGTGCATTTCAGTTTTGAGGTCCTTGTACACTACACATTGACAGCAATTTCCCTCCTTAGCAAGCCAGTGGGCGATTTGGTCGATACAAAAATCTGCACTCTTGTAAACAAACAAATACTTGTTTCAGATTCAGTATTCTTCTCTCAGTTAAAGTGTCTGTCATAGCCACCCGTTCTCACACATACCTTAGTCTTCCGATAATGTCGTCCAATGAAGTTTCTACCTGTCTTCTTTGCCTCATAACATCCTTTCAACATCTTCAATAAAACTTTTTTTATCTGATTTTTTTGCTGTGTATGGTTTGTGTTTGCCCTACAGTCACTCTAAAAACATAACATTTGAGCCAAGTGCTGAAACTTGGGGTGAGGCTGAAATGGTTGATGCCTCTTTTACATGAGGCAAGAGGTCCAGAAACAGCAACATTCTTTCCAGAGTGTTTAAGAGCAGTCAAAATACCTCTAAGATCAGACTGATATATCTCAGAGGTTCTATCTGCCATATCATTACATTCAAAGTGCATTACAAAAGTTTTGATGTCAGGATAATAAGTGAGTACAGAAAGAACCTTAATCTTAACGCCCGGAAAACATTCTGTCATGGTGTAACTTTTTCTGGTATCAGAATCACCGATGACCAGTGTGGTCAGGAAAAGCTGTGCTGGTGGTGAAGATTCAGCAGAAGGATGGCACTATTTTGAAAGTGGTAAAGGCAGCTGAAGATGCTGTCGCCCAGGGTCAGAGTGGCCAGAAGCTTGTGTAGCTCATCTCTGCACAGAAAATCTTAACTCTGGACTTGTGACGGAG
Organism: Apricaphanius iberus; assembly: GCA_028564705.1. NCBI lineage: Eukaryota > Metazoa > Chordata > Actinopteri > Cyprinodontiformes > Aphaniidae > Apricaphanius > Apricaphanius iberus. Next base: position 707,131 of record JAPXFQ010001855.1, read on the forward strand.
GGCCGTTGTTGAAGGCATCTGAGTACTGACCAGAAAAGGGCAGTTATGTTCAGTAGCCAGAGGAGAGAAATCCTGGAGATTGAAAATATCAAAATGGTTTTGTAGTGGGTGTCCACTTCTTGGCCGGTGGTTACTTCTCGTCTTTGCCTGTTGATATTTTTTGCTATTTTAGTAATACACACTTCAGGCTTCAGGTCTGGTGCTAAACTGAATTGAGCTCACCCCAATAGATACTTGTACAGTATTTGCAGGAGGCAGAATCCCCAGAGGAGAGACAAGTAGACTTTTGGGAGTGGAGGTCACTTGAGGCTGAAGAGCTATTTTGTCAACCAGGTGGTTGTTAGTAGCAGAAGCCAAGGTTTGACTACGGACAATAATATCCAAGACCATTTCAGCCTTTTTGATCTTTAAAGATCTGATACTCTTCTTTGAAGCTACACAATCTTCCTTGACATAAGGACCAAACTCTCACAACTAAATGTGGAGGTGAGGTGTTCCATAGCACGGGCCTGGTGGTAGACACTAGGCCTGGAGGCTGGCGGTGGAGCCCAAGCCTGATAGTGGAGGCTGGGTTTGGCGGAGAAGGCTGGGATACCTCCCGGAAATACTGACTGAGTTTTCCTTTATGACATTAGATCACATGCTACCAAATGAATAGAAACAAACCCGTGGTTTTGAGACTTGAACCATGGCAGATACACCAAAAACACCAAAGAAGAAACCATCAAAAAAAGTGAGGAAAAAGAAAAAGATAAAGTGATTTAGCAAAAGAAAAGACAAAAGTCAACATTTGCCTGGCTTTTCCTTGCTGGAGAGCTCTACAACTGGATGTAAAAGGCATGCTGAACTGGCCATGTTACTACTAGCTTGGTAAGTAATAAATGCTTGTTCTGTGGTTATTGTGTTTGGTCAGGTATGATAATGTAATACAATGTTGGGAATTTTTTTTACACGGTTTACCAACTGACATGCCGTTAGTTTGATATGTTTTGATGTTTTGGCCAGCGAGTTTGTTTAACCGTCAGTGTGTTAGCCTCTTAAGATGCGCTTCACATAGATTTGGTTTTATGAGAGTGAAGCTATGTTTCAAGCCTTGAGAGAGCAATAGAGAGCAAATATCTGCAAAATTATGGAGTGTGTCTTTAGAAGGGCTTTTTAACAAAAAGAGGACGCACAACACTAGTGCATTTCATTAGTGCATTTCAAAATACAAAATGTGAAAGTTTTAATAATCTTTTATTGCTGCAGATCAGCACCTGAATGGTACACCTGAAGCCTACAAAGCATCTTAATAAAACTTGCACTACCAATACTGCAGAAATAATAATATACTTATGAGATCAAACTGGACAAAGCTTTCAAAAGTAGTTTTAAATTATGCTTTGGTCTTCACATGCTGGCAGGATTCCACAACATTGTTTTGCCTTTGGGCAATTTCTGACACCTGATAACTGACAGGTACTCTGTTAATCTTAAATTTCACCATTCCCACGCCTCATCCAGGGGTGAAACCAGGACTTTTGTCTTGTGTCACACATACGTTGTACCACTTATTTTCTAGGAATAGGGATTAGCTACTTTAAATTACATTTTTAAATATACATTTCCATTTGGATATTTAGGAAAAGATCCAATAAAAGACTAAAAATTGAGCACCCTTTGGTGTGTCAAGGTAGAAGACTGACATAAAAAATTTGGGACAATTTGCCCCCATTATGTTTTATTTGTTTTTCATTGTTATATTTTTTGATAAGTATTCCCATTAATTACGAGGATTGTTAAAAAAAGCACATGAAACTAATTTAATGTAAAGTAATTTAACTGTGGATTATTTTCCTTTTACCTGGTTTTACACCCTATTAAGGTTCTGATCTTTGATTTAGACTGTTCAACCTTTATTTTACAGAAATTACCTTAAATTCTCTATTGTCAGAGTCGGTACAAAACGTGGTGGGTATGGATTGTTTGATGGTCAGAGGGTTCTGTTTCATACCCCAAAAAATTACAAAGTGGACAAACAACAAAGGGCTATGACTACCATCCTTTTGATTTCTAAAGTTAACATTATTTCCAGTGCAAAAACTGTTGTAGGAATCCAATAAGATCAAACATTTAAATGAAGCCTGGTGCTTAAATGCTTTCTAATTTTAAAGTTTGTAGATATTAATTAACAGTCAGAAATTGAATTTTCTTAAACTGTGGTCTGCCAGAGTCCCAGTTGTGTATCCAACCAGTATCCTAATAAACCAGTTGACTATTCTCTTTTTTAAAATGTAACCATGTGATTTTGAGGGAGCTCTATTGTTTAGTAAGAATCAATATGAATATTCCTAAATAGATGTTATATATTAAAACATATAAACTCAATTCATTTTTACAATGGATTCAATAAAAGTAAGAATTTTGGCTGAAATGATCTTCAAATACAAAATGAAAGTGCTTTTTAGCTATTCTAAACAGGATTATAACAGGTTTAGTATAAAAATTCTTCAATGAGGGCAACTTTTTTTTTTTTTTTTTTTAACGTGTCCTGTCTAGCAGTATGCTACTCAGAATTGGTGTCTGAGTACCAAGTACAAGCCCAACAGTTTTACTTTCCCAAGCAGAGTATTACAGCTTCTCTGTAGTACGCCACTTGATGTATATATATGAAAAATCTTTATTAGTGATTACTGTGGGTTCAATTTCCTGACGTCATGGACATTAAACTGAGAAAAGAAGGAAGAAAGGAAGAAGGTGAAGAAAAGAAACCGGACCAGCAGAGGTGCGAACCGACGACACAAGACAGGGAGGCAAACAAAGAACACAAGAAAACATCCCAATCCTCCACCTCTGCCGGACGGCAGAGAAACAGTAATACAAAAAAAAACGACAAACTGTACAGAACCAAACCAATAGTTCGGATCTAGTAGAATAAACTAAGAATTACACATTCACTACACACAAGCATTGATTAATTAACATAATATAAATGTTTCTGGTAAGCTCCTGTGAACAACTAACTAATGATGATGACCTCAGCTTAAGATATGTCCGTCCTCACCAATGTCCCCACACCCATGTGTGTGCGAGCATGCAGGTCGGAATAAGGTTTCCCCACGCAAGTGATTGATAGCTGGTGTAAGGAACCGTCAATCCGTCCTACAGGAATCGGCACAGACATGGAGGAGGCAAGAGATGTATGCATCCAGGGTCCCATAGAGTACAGAGGCCACAGGCGGATCAGCGCAGGGTCGATCACCCGCCAAGAGGGGAACAGATGGAAGCCCCAGGGGAACACCCACCAGCCGCAATGCTGGGGCCCGAGAGATCGCAGTGACGAGCCCACGGGCTCCGCCGGTAACCGGCTACGCCAGGGCGGGCCCGGATCAGGGGCACCCCGCCCCCCAGCGGGGCCCCAACCAGGGACCAGCCGACAAGGGCCCTCCGCCGCCGCCGCAGGCAAGGAGGATCCGCAGCCAACCGACGGACAACACACGCCGCCGCCACCCCGGACCAGTACCCACCGCCAACAACCCGGCCCGCCTCCACACACCCACACGCCAGGGAGCCACAGCAAGAGCCACAGCGGATGTACGCCCTCCCCAGGCCGCGCCCAGCCGGCACCTGGACATCCAGATCTTCCAGCTCCCGGGTCCAGATCCCGCCCCACGTAGGGCGCCAAGATCAGGGGCCCAGCCAATGCCGGACAGCCCCACCAGGCGAACAGACCAGCCAGCAGAAGTCCAGGAACCGGCAGGAGGACTGGCCGTCAGGCACGGTCCCCACCGATCCACCGGACGGCACCAACGAGGGCAACTTTAATTATACTTCTTAGAGCTTACTAATATATTTAAACTGCTGCTGACAGAATATGAATTACCGAAAGAACTTTAAACTAGGCTAATTAAAATATACTTTTACTGTTTGTGTCCGTTAGTCAAATTTTTGTTCCCACAAACCTTTATTACTTAAGAGACAACAGCTGTGACCTACTATGGTACAGCTTTCCCAATCCTTGACAATCCATAAATTACTCAACCCAAACCTCTTGAATTTCAAAAAGTCAAAGAACATTGTCAAGTATTTAAGTAGTGATATGGGGAAGACAATGTACTGCTGTGGCATGTCCATGCTACCTCTTGTGCCCTCAAGGGAATGATATTCACTAGCTAAAGTGTTCCAGAGGAGAACGTGACGTAGTGAGGGTAGAGGAGCCAAAAGCAGCACATGATTAACATAGCAAAGAAGGTGATGAAAGTCAAAATAGCAAAGACATCATAGACATATCTATTTTACTTTCAGCATTACTGACAGAACATGTGCCTTTTGGGGGGGGGACGTAAATGAAGCCTTTCACTGTTTGGTTAGAAAAACTGTAACATCAAAGCCCCACCCTGACATATTCTTGTGTCACTTCTCGTCTTCGCCCTCCAAAGAATCTTCCACTGTTGACAAGTGGCCACAGTGAGGCCTGTTGAATGTCAATATGACACAATCCACTCTGATATGGCAACAAACACAGTTGGGGAGTAGGCATAGGTTATGATAATTGATGCTGACCAAAAACTCACGTGCGACCTCTGTGGAGTTATTGTTGACAACATTACACTTAAATACAAATGCAATAATTTTAATGCATTCATAAATGGAAGCTTAACTAGCTGATCAATTTAACACATTGATAGTTGATGTGGTTGATAGTGCTCTGTATAAATCATTAGCCTAGTGTGGAGTAAACCAAAACACAATAGTCTGGTGCAATGTAATCTAATTCTTTGCGTTAAGTAATGTCATTCATCGTAACAAGCATAAACTACTGCTCATCAGTTAATTTCAACCCTTCACAATGTTGTATATTTGCAGTTTTATATCCAGCCTTTTAGGTTTCTTATTAAAAAACTATTAATCAGTTACCACATTTTTACCTCCTCACCTCTAGGTAATTTTATACCCTCTTTTTTATTGTCTGCTGAGGCAAATGCAATACTGCTAAGTATACAGTGTATAAAAGACCATAAAACCATAACAGTTTAAATACAGTCAAGTTGACATTTGTAGCTTTCAAGGAGACAGCTTTTAGGAAGTTTCTTTTTTTTGGATTCCAGATGTAAAATAGACAAGAGAAAGTAGCTTTTTTTACAGTGACAATGCATATTTTCATAGTCATCTTTAACTTCAGGAAATATGTTTTTTTATAAAGAGATGAAGCAAGTGATATAGTTAAAACAGGCTTCACGTTTAGTGAAAAATATATGAATAATTTTTTTTTTAAATACAACTTCATTTGTCAAAATTCACCTAAATATGTAAATAAAGAATGACACTCCTACACCACTTAACAGATTAAGATTTTTAAATGACTACTTGGGTTTTGGTTTAAACAAGAGCAATAACCTGTCATAATTCAGAAAAACTGCACCAGACTGAGATCAGAACCACCGTGGATCTCACAGGACAGTTCAATCAACTTATAAATAACATTTATGTTGTTTATTTTAGATGGTTTTTATTATACTTTTAATTCACCAAGAGAAATAAATGAATTTGTTACGTTCATGGGTATTCAATGGTCTATTTACGGGCACGAAATGGAAGTAATTAATGCTGAAGTTGGGATGTTGAATGTTGAAGGAGTAATTTGACCAGGATCAGCCTTCATGAAATACAGAATAGGAAATATTCTAATATATGCTAATTATAGGAAATTGGTTAGAACTGATTACATGTAGACATGTATGCACTTTAAATCATTCATGTATTTGGATGCATGAACATATTTTTCTGAGGTCAATAATCAAAAATCAAAACAGTTTCTCTATAAAGTTCAAAGTAATAATGTCTAGACTGCACTGGGGATCCCCCATATTATTTTGAGATTAATACCACAATGAAATATAGAGAAATAGCCCTCAATATTTCACATGTTTCCTCAGTTTTTTCAGCTTTCATTTTGACATCCAAATGTAATGGTCTGTAGGAACTTCCAAGCAAAAGCTTGTGCCGTAACAGTGAGTTTGGAGGGTGTGATCAGTTAATCTCCCCAGGACAAACACAGATAAAGTTAAGATGTTAAGTTCATAGTCGAAGTTGGCCCAAGGAGTGTCCAGATTTTCAGGGATATCCCTGTCTGGTGTTGGCCTAAGCTGGACAAGCATACAATAGCAATACTATGACTCATACCACACACTGTAACTATGGTTTCATTACCAACAATGACACACCAGTGTACACTTTTCAAAACAAATGCAAATCACCAGTGATTCATAAGCCATGTAGTTCAAATCAGCAGCAGAGTTTAAATGTTCTAATTATTTATTTTCTTCAACTGGACGAGGGAATACCGGGGCATCCTAAAAAGCACTGACATAGGTTGCCTTTTTACAGCCTTTTTTGCTGTGCTTCACCTTCCATTATTCATGCCCTACTCAGCCGCATCAATCCAGCCCAGACCGCTCACCTTACATGTTACGCACTCATTCACATCACAGCTTACACAAGCAACAGGAGCAGGCACAGAGAGGCAGCCCTGCCCTCAGGTAAACACACTAACCTAAATTCTTCTTTTGAACACTCTGTAACAGTTTTATGCACAGCATTACACTGCAACCTTGTCAGCGACAGAAAAGTTAGATAACTAAATTGATTTAAATGCTTATGAAGCCCCTGCGGAGTAGCCCGTAACTGAATTAGTGAAGTGAACTGGACTGCTTCCAGTTACATGACATGAAGATAGAACCAGTTTTTCATCACTTTGAGTTTTTACATTTTTTAAACTTTGATACATTGAATAGAGGTGTAGTGATAAATCAAGCTAGAAACAAAATGCTGGCTTTATGAAGATGAGACGAACACTTTTGGATATATCTAAAATTCTAAAGTGTTTTATAGAATCTGTAATCAGAACAGAATAATTACATAGAGGTCTTGGAGGTCAAAGTTCATTCACACAGATCAGGTGTGTTTTTCCCCCCTTAGGCTGCCAAAATAGCCCGGACTTCTTGAAGTATAGACTCCACTAGATCCATGGAGATGATTGCAGAAATTGCTTCAGGTCTGAAAAGACACATAGTCGAAACTACATTGATAAAAATAGTTTGTCCAGCATATTGAGCAAATCATCAATTTCATTGAGATCCAGGGGTTTAGGGGCCCAAGTAGAGTCTATGCCTTCCCATATGCAACAGGTTGCAATGTAATGTGAATTTTGAGACTTTTCTATCTGAACCAGCATTAACTTCCTGAGTTACACAGCTTATCTGTTAGATCAGGTCACATAGGCCAGCTTCACCCGGTTCACCACAGTTTCCTCCTTGGAAAATTTATGATAGACTGTGACGACTGCAGACCAGGAACACTCCAAAAATTCTGCAGTACAGTGTTGCTTGGATAGTTATACTATCAGGATTTAGTGATTTTGCAATTATCATACTTACTGAAATCCTTGGGCCTAATTTTTAAGGGAAACATGGTAATATTTTATTACAGTAATCATTTTTGATGCAAGGACTACTTACATCCAATATAAACACATTCTTTTTGAGATATTTATTAAAGTACACACAGAGAAAACATTATTTAGCAAATGCAAATCTGAAAATGACACCACAGTTTACAGATAAACAAGAAGTGAAACTCAAAAAATTTAAATATTATCCATGAGTTCACTTATTTCAGTAATTCAACTTATAATGTGAAACTAATTCATGATATAGACTCATTATATGGAAAGTGAGACATTTACAGTATTTATTTGTTATAATTTTGATTATTATGGCTTATGAAAACCCAAATTAAAAATAACTGAAAATGAAATTATTAGAGGAAATCAATAAAACAAGGATCTTAAATAGAAAAATGTTTGACCTCTGAAAAGTATAATCATGCATATGTACTTGGTACTTGTTTTGAGCCCTTTTTCCATCAATTACTACCTCAATGCGGCGTGTCATGGATGCTATCAGCCTATGGCACTTCAGAGGGGTTAAGGAAGATCAGGATGCCTTAACAGCGGCCTTCAGCTCTTCTGCATTGTTTAGTCTAATCATGTTCCATAGATTTTCTGTGGAGTTCAGCTAAGGTGAGTCTGCTGAACAATCAAACACAGTAATCCCATGGTCATTGAACCAGCCCTGCATCGGAATACCCCTAATATGCCTACTACGTAGCAGGCGAAGAGCAGTAAGCAAACGATGTAGTAGTTCCGAATCTCTAGTATAGATTGGCGTAGTAGGCATAAAGTTCTGGATGTGTACTACCACCAAAGTGAAATCCGATGCACGTTACGCTATCCCACAATGCAGCGGAAGCCTCAAAATCATAGAAGAAGAGGGACGTCGGCTACCGAGGACGGGACCACAGGCAAGGTAACGTGACGTAAGGATCCCGGTAAAATTGTGGAGCAGTACATTCGATTTCATGCCTCCTACTTGCTAGTTTGCTACGCAGTATTCACTGCATCAACGGGCAATTAGTAGCTACTATGTAGCATGTGGTAAATACTAAGAATTTGGATGCAGGGCAGCTTTTGTTACTTTCTGCAGTGTGGGCAGGTGCCAAGTTGTGCTGGAAAATGAAGTCAGCATCTCCATAAAGCTTCTATGTGGAAGGAAGCATGAAGTGCTCCAAACTGTCCAGGCATCAAGGGCCAGTGTCCTACCTGTTTTAGCTGTATCTCTGCTCGAACACAGCTGATTCAAATTGTCCAGCTTCCTCCTCAGCATGGCAAAGATCTGCAGAGGCCCGCTAATAAACAATCATTTGATTCTTGTGTGTTGAACCAGGGAAAAAACAAAAACCTGGTGATCCCTGATTTAGAGGCTCAGGAACCCTTTGCAGCTGTTTTTGATTAATTACCTGATCAGAGTGTGACACTTTGAGCCTAAAATATTAAACATTATTCACAATAATCTAATTTTCTGAGATTTTGAATTTGAATTAGCTATATGCCATAATCATGAAAATTACAAAAAATAAAGGCTTGAAATATCTTGCTCTGCATGTCATGTGTCTATATCATATATTAGTTTAATCTTTTAAGTTGAATTACTGAAATAAATTAACTTTAGAATATTCTAATTTTACCAGCTTCACCTTTAAGATGCACCTAAAGCAAGACTGCAAACCAGTAAATTCTTGTAATGTGCAAGTGGAGCAAGTTCAATGCATACTGTGCACACCCAGTCAATATGTTAGCAAACACCCTGGCCTTTGAAACTGCTCAGCACTCTGTACCTCCTCCCTCACAAAGTAACATAGTTTTCCTGTCAGTTGTCTCATTTATACTCCCACACACAATCCATTAATGTTACCGCTCTCATAAAAATTCAAATACCAGAGATTTCCCTTTTTTCTTGTGCCAAATTAACTAAAGTTGCTGGTAGTCATCACAAACTTGTCTAAGCTGACACCTTGGAGCTGTGAGTGACGCATGCCTTGGAGTTAAAAGAGGCCAGATTTTTTTGTTCTCTTCCTTCTGAGTACAACAATTAGCATGTTGACTCAAGGCATGTTCATGCCTGCTGTTTTTAAGTAAATGCAAACTATGCATATGTGCCTTTTTCAGCATGTATTTCATTTTGCAAGCTACCACAATTGTGCAAAACTCCTAATTTTTTCTTATTTTTATTCAGTCTCTGGTTTGAGAGTTTATTCCCTACTGGGGCATTTAATTATGCTGTGCCTCCCAAAATGAATTGACAAACTAAACTAAGGGCTGGTTGAATGTCATGCCTATATTTATCCAGTGACAGACCAGACAGAGACACATTCAGCGCCTCTGTCTGTCCCCTTTGAGAATGGGGTTTGGAAATGCACTACATAACCCAAAATCTAGGCCAAGCACAGATGGACCGACTGCTTTACAGGCGTGCCGACATGTCAGAGGCTGTCATTGTGTTGCATGAATGACCCCCTGTGTGCTACAGCTTGAATTCACTAACAAAACAGTGCCATCTTTGGCTGGTTTTGAAGGCGGAATGGATTGAAGCAGAACTAAGTTGAATCAAATCAAACATTTAGGAGCAAAAGCTCCAAAGCAAACTGATGCAAATAATTTCTGGATCTAAATAGAGAGAAGAAGAGAATTCCGTAAGACTCAAAATCCTGCTAATTTCCAGTCTTAGTTGCACAGTCTATCATTACTATAATATGTTGTTACTGTCTTACATGTTCATTATATGTATCTCACCTCTTTCTAAGTTTCCTTCTCTCTAAGTTTCTGGCTTTGGCAGGCAAAGTTCACAGTATGGAGTTTCAAAACCTCCTCTTACAATTTTAGTTGCTCTTTTATGCATGTGAAAGCTTTACACATTTATGAAACCCAACCCTAACACAAAAGCCCGCTTACGGCTGTTTGGTAACTAGTCTGGCCCATATGGACCTTTTCACCAGACAGTTCTGGGGTAAGACTGCACTTATGATCTTTATTTTAAGTCACTTGAACCTTTCACAAAAGTATTAATCATGCTTCTTTTGTCCTGCAAAAATATGCTTAAGCTCCACCTCATTTTATATCTACTTTCTAACTTGATGGCTATGTTGTAACCTCCCTTTGTGGCTCAAGGGCATGAAGCCTGTTTGAAAGGACAATGCATCAATGAGCTTTTTGAGCATTCACAAGTTGTCAGCCTGTGGCAAAAATGGAACGCGATGAGTTGTTTTTCATAATTTTTACTTGTATTTTAAATACTCTTGCTGGCCAGGGCTCAGCGCACATTCGACACCTCGTCATGACATTGCCCTCTGCTACGCCAAGGCACAATCTTCATTCATAAGTCCAGCGTTGCCGTAATATTGATGTAATTTTACTATCAAGCTTGCTGGTAAAAATTACACAATATTCCCACATCAACGTGCCTCCACCTGCATTCAAAAGAAACACACTACCAGCAATATTGCCCTAATATACTGCCATGGTGTGTCTTTTGAAAGTGCCTTGAGAGAGTTGGTTCAACTTAAACGTGCCTATTCTATGTACGTTTTTGCATAACATGTACCAGACATGCACTGAAGCCGTTTGCAGTCGTACGCATTCATTTTTAGTTCTTTTAAGTCTGAAACCATTGCTATCAGCCATCAACATCTTGTATTGTTCACAATTAATGACGGGATTTCATGGGAAAGAAATTCACTTGTCTGTATTTGTTCTGACTTATACCTATGGTTATTAGATGTGGGCATGAACGGAAAAATTAGATCCCACATACAAGCAGTTTATTCATAGGGTTTCTGGACTCAAACTTAGAGATAAGCTGAGTTCTCCCTCATCTAATGAAGAGCTACAGCTCCTCCGTATTGAAGCCTGACAGTTTAGGATGTCTGGGCACATCCCAGGAAGACTTTGGCGCAAATCCAAAAAAACACTGCAGTGACTATAGATTCCTATTCTGATGGGAATGCTTGAGGGTTCTCCATTGTTGTGTTTACCTTGACCAACCTGCCAGGCACCCCAAGTACCAAGTCAAGCAGAACCCAGGATCCAATACTGCTAGTGTTTTTTGAAAGAGCTGATGAGGTAGCAGCCTCTTAAGCCATTTTACACCATTTTTAGCAATCAAATTAGTGACAGGAGTATAGACAATAATTTCTAAGGCAATAAATGAAGAACCAAAACAGTTTTAATCAAGAGGTGGTGGAAAAAAAAAGTCCTAAAATTGTGTGCTTTGGGAATATTAAAGCCATTTTTTGTAGACATACACTAATAATATGGGCTTGTAAATTACTTTAAACTAACCGTTTTAGTCCAATTTCCAAGCTGCGAATTAAAGGAATAGTTCAACGTTTTTACATACTGACATATGCTCTTACCTTTCCTTAGACTAGTTGATATATACCTGTCTGGTCTTTGTCTGTGTGCTCTGTCGTGCAAACGGAGCACAAACGCAGCCTCTTCCACATACTGTATAGCTCCAAATCAGCTCCCGTCAGAAGCTATCAAACTTCCACGTTTTCCCTATTTAAATACAGTTACGTGAAGTGTTATACTACAAAGTATAGTAACACAGAAATGTAACATGTCGATTTTCTCAGCGGATAAAAGGGGGTACTATATTGTGAGGCGTAATAATACGAGGAGCACTACGTCCGCGCACTAACTCTTAAAGACTTCTCTCCCGCTCACTTCCGTCAATAGCGTGACTTGAAGGAGTTAGTGTGCGGACGTAGTGAGACCTTACATTTTAGTAAGGTCTTTAATTTAAAGATTGTTCTGCAGAGGAGAAATGGATATGTTAAAAACCGGTTCCGCTATATGTTTTACTGTCATTTTTTATTTAGAATAAAAATATATGAATTTATCCTTTTTTTTTCCTGCTGAGTAGTACCATCAACTTTTCATCCCTCTGACCCATTATTTCTCAGCCTCTGCCCAGGTAAATCTGTGCTGATACCATTATGTTCCCATTAAAGCCTCCAAGAGTATCCAGGGAAGACAAATCTAGGGCAACAAACTTTCTTTTCCACACTGAAGATGAGAAATTCAGCTGAAGGAAAGAAAATCCGTCTGGGACAAATAAAGCAAGTTAAATTTGAAGTTTAAGAGTATGGGTGAATAGTTTTAGGTTTAAATCATTATATACAGTGCATGCAAAATACTGACGATGATACTTGCTTGTCATGTTTATTTACTACCAATAAAAACATGTATTTAATGATCAACTTTCATAGCATGGATCGTTAAAAAGGCCATTTATTTTGTTTCTACTGCAACTATAAGCTAGTCTTTTATCTTGTTTTTAATAGTTTTTGGTTTTTTTTCCAATTGAGTAAAGCTGAAAAGAACTTCAGGTCAGATAATATTATCCAAACCATGTAGGAAGAGAGTGCTCTAGTTAGCTGTGACAAGAATCATTTGGCTTAAAAACAAAACGCTATTTGGGATGGCAAACTAACCGTGTGTTCACACCGAAAGCGTTAGGAGCGTCGTGGGCGTCAGGTTTTAATGGAAAGTCATTGGAGAAGCGTGCTGAAGTGTGTCAGGGGGTCCCGCGTTGTGTCAAAAGCAGATTTGCGTCACAAAAACGCTTTTCTGCCTCATTCACACGTTAGATTCGTGCAAAGGAGGGGTTTTGCGTCAGCCGCTGATTTTGAAAAATCTGAACTTCGACGTAAATTTGCACAGCATCAACCAATCAGGGGCATTGTTATCAAGTGTCAGTGATGCTGTGACAGTGATGCTGTGACAGGTCATTTATTCAACATGGAGTAAATACTAATAAAAACAGTGGCTAATCACCCCGAACTATATGACACCAGTTGTTTTCAATGTAGAGACAGGAATAAATTAAAAAAATATATATTATAAAGAGGTTAAACTATTTAGACACGAAAGCTCTTAATAGGTTTGTGGGTGGCTGTTAATAAAGTCGTGTGGCTTCCAGGGCTGTGCTCCATCCACCGAGAAGTGGGTCATATCAAGCTCCCTCACCTGGACAGCCACCTCTGGAGGAGTTTTTGGCCACAACACGACCCAGGCCTAGCAATGGCTCCACCATCCCGCACCCCTGCGGTATATATGTTATACACTTTTACTAACTGTAGACAGATGGACAGCTGCTCAGGTGGGATTGAGCACCAGTAGTTGGTGTCTTGGATGACAATGCTTGTGGGACAACAGCTCCTTAAACTGGCTGGGTAGGCCAGGTCTGTGGATCTTGCCGCTGCTATTCAACTGGGTCTTTATCCAACCGATTACCTGATGGATCAGGCCTAGCTCTGCCGTAGGCCAGGTCGTATATGTAACGCAGTCAGCTCATAGAATAGAGTCCACTGGCAGCTGTGCATGCTCATATATATCATATATATTAAATGGTATATTTTGATATGCAATCCAATTAACTTTGGATGCGCATCGAGGTGTGTTCAAGTGTCTAACTGGGGGAATGTGGCTCATTTTTGGTGCTTTGGTGTGAAGGCACCGTAGCACTTCACAACAGCATGAACACACTATCCCTACTTTAAAAAATGGTGGTGGTAGCATTTTGATTTGGGAAATATTTTTCGGTCAGAATCTATGGAAAAGCTGCAAGACATAAATAGAGACTGGGGCAGAACTTCACCTCCCAACAGGACAATGACACATACTATACAACCGGGAAACAATAGAATGGTTCAGTTCACAGCATATCCACCTGTTTGAATCCTGGTCCAAGGTTAATTGAGAATATTTGATATTACTTTAAAAAAAATCACCACTTCTCTCTAATCAGTCTGATAGAGCTTGAGTTGTTCTTCACAGATCGGTTTTTGTTTTTGATCGGCATTTGTGTGCTACTCATGAGGGAGTAGCACACAAATGCATATTGCCTGTTTCAGATTAATAAAAAAAAAATAGTTTAATCTTTCTTTAACTTTATTAATATGCACTGTTTTTTGTTGCTTTGTCACATAAAATTCCCCAAAACGTTTTGACATTAAAATGTAACAAAAAGGTTTTAAAAAAGATGTTCTGATAATATATATATATATATATATTTGTGTATGAGCCCACATCTGTATCCATCTATTTCTTGATCATACTGCACAGCGCCGATTTAAGGTGGTCTGACATTTACATGCGGTTGTCTACTGGTGTTTAAACTAAATATTACTACAACCACGATCAACAGCAGACACTGACCAGACACAGGCGCCTGCTTACGCCACTCCCCTTTCTTTCTCCCTTTTTCCCTGGCTTTCTGTCTCCCTCGTCGTGTCTGGTGTCCACTTTCTCGTGTGTTTATGTGTGTGTGTGTGTGTGTGTTCGTACGATGTGCGCCTAAAGGATGAAATCAGACAGCCAATTATGGGAAAAGCAAGGCGGAGAAGGAATGACAACATGTAGTAAAGACTGCTGTCTGGAAAGACTGAGAGAAAGAGACAGTGAGAAAAGAAGATATAAAAAGAAGCTCAGTGAAATTGACAAAGTGGAAAAGGGATACAAACAAAAGACACATAGTAAATAAGCACTGTGACTATCACATAAGGTGCATCTGAAAGGAAAAAAGAGACTAGAGAGAACAACATATGAGTAAATATAAGAGGGAAACTGTTTTGGATTTCCTCAAAAGTGTAAACACGTAGACTCTACTGTAGAAATACATAATTTAAGCTGCATACCAAGTTGCCTGAAATCTTTAAAAAGGAATTCATATTTTGGCTGAGTTATTAGACCTCAGCAAAAAACAAAAAAATACCCCACTACAGCTCGAAAAGGTGCCCAGGGTCAGAATTCTGGACATGGCGGGACAGATTTAGGAAATTGAAATACTTTGGAAGTCTGGTTCAATGTACAAGATATGTAAATTGTATGACAAGACATTTCCTGAATGGGTATTCAACTTCTTATTGTCTAAAAGTTTCACCCATCCATCTCATTGTGAGGGCCAGCAAAGCAAAGTGCTTCTGGGTGCACCTGCAACATGGTTTCTATCTCTCATGTTAAATAGCTAGTCATTACACTTGTTTTGCTTATGAACGTCTTAACACAACTGAAAAGTCAGAAATGAGGAAAGCAATACAAATGTAGACGTTAAACGTCAAAATGATCAACTCAATTTTCCTAACTACATAAAATAGAATTGTCCTTTAAGGGTACAATGTCTTGTCCCTTAACTGTAGGTACCTATTTGCACCACTGTAGTCTGTAGCTTTTAACGGTGTTACTTTAACAGCCAATCATTGTTTACTTGACATGAATGACGGATCACCTGACCACAATGTAGTCAATAGACAACCTTTTGTTTGTTTCATAAAAAAAGTAAAAATAAAAAATATGTTTACAATAAAACAATGAAGTCCATTTACATAAATCTACCTTTGCAAATGGGTTATTTTTTTAGAAAGAAAAAGATAATCACAAGAAATTGTGCCCTGTCCAAGAAATGGTACAAAATGTACTTTTAGTACTGAGGAACATGTATGTACGTACGTAAAATGTATGTACCGTTCAGACAATGAATAAGGTACAGATAGTTAACCTGAAGTCCACAATTTTTCCTTACTCTGTGTTAATTTCGTTTTTGTACATTGGGGAGCAGTAATGTACCAGCCATGTTCTTCCAATCAATTGTCTTGTTTTTGCATTATGTATTTATGATGGGTGGTTGCTAGCAAAACAGTTAAGACAAAGGAGCCGTTTTTTGAAATAAAGATTTGAAAGAAGTTTAGAATAGCCTGCAGACTGTTTAAAAGAGATCTCTTTAAAGTATCGTAGAGTGACATGCTATTTACAGTACAACCACGCTTAATAAATCCAAATTTCCTTTTGGTTTTCAAAAGTTCAGAGCCCCTGACTTTAGCCTAACTGCAGCCTCTCCAAACAGCAACACTGGAATCAGTGACCCTTTCTTGTATGTAACAGGAGAGAGTGAAGTGGAAAGAAATCACCTGCAATCTTATTAGCTTCAGTAGATTTGTGCGGAGCAATGTGAGCACTCCAGATCCCAGCAGAGGAACTGTGGCTCAGATTAGTTAACCCTGCCTCACCCAGGTTACCGTTTGGGCTTATCCCTGCTGCATAAGCCTTTAATGAGTTCACTGCTATCGCCGCTGTCTTTCCGTCACACCAGACGTTTTTGTTTCATTTGAAGCATCTCAGATGATCCTTAAAGTCTCAGGCTTTTCTAGTCATCGTATCACCCTCTGCCCGGTCTTTCATTTTCTTTGTGTTTCTTGATTTTTAACATCTCACCGCCTCAAAAGACACTGCCATTTTCTTTTCCTGTATCTATCTCCTCTTCCTCCCCTGCCTTGCCCCACCCCCAACTCTCTCAGCATATGGTCTTCTAGGTCGGGATTAGGACGTTCTCTTGTTGAAAGAGAACAATTCATCGCAGTTAGAAAAGGGGGCATTTTCTATTCTTAAAATGAAATTAAAATCTGCGGTATAAAAAAAATTAAGTCTTTACAACAGGTAAATATTACAAATGTATTAGATTGCTTGCTTACAAATACCCCTAAACTCATTTTAAGTGATTAGGTTACATTTCTTAGACCAGCCTCCTCGCATGCTTGCCCTTAAATATTCATGATGTTGTACCTGTGATTTATTCATGCTGGATTCACATCTGGTTTGTGTCTGGCCTTGCAGGGAAAAAACATATTGGGAGCAATTTGTTTAGCCTGGTTCATGACAGAAAGCATGTCTCATGCCCCCATATAAGGTCGCAAGAGGGTCTCAGGGGAGTGAAGTAAGTTACTGTATCTAACCATAAGGCCGCTATGTCTGGCAGCAACCTGCACGTGGATGTGTGTTATAGTCTATGTGTGTATGTGGGGGAAGCCAGAATGATCTAATAGTTATTTTTGGAAGTCAAAGCAGCCAAATAAAGATGTGCTAACTACATAGGAGACACGTTGCCTTGCAAAAGTATTAATAAATACGTTTTAGCATGTAACATCAGAAAACATTAAAATAGTTTTTGATGCACCATCACACACACTGTATGAAAAACAACAACATTGTTTTCAAGATGTTTTGAAAGAAAAAAAATCAGATAATATGGTGTACCGTTGTTTATGAGCGCCTATGGGTCAATAATTTGTAGAGCCAACAATTACCACTTCAGGTGTTTTGGGGCATGCCTCTACAAGCTTAAGCTTCGTCGCTTTGGATGGAGCTTCATCCTCTCCCTATTAAATTTGATGGTCCTCCCTTACCTTTCAGCCTTTGCTAAAAAAAAATAAAAAAATAGGTTAAGGCCATGCTTATATATCAAATGGTTTGATTCTAAACGATTACATCGTAGCTCAAGTTGAACCTTAAAGCTCACTCAAAGTACATTAAGCACGTTAAAGTCTACTGGAAGGTGACCATTAGCCTCAATCTCAATTTTTCCGGTTTTCATCAACTCTTTTTCCGGTAGAACTACTTTGTGTTGGTCTATCAAATACAGTCACAGTTGGGGCACAACTGAAATATTGTGATCCAATTTTCAGCTTTTTCTTTTCTTTTTTTCTACCTCTGTTATGTTCATTGCTTGTTTAAACAGGCTCCCAGGAGATGATGTAGCTTGGTGTGTAAATAGATCTCTGTGGGCATAATGTGTTTGTATGCCGTTATGAGGAATTTTTTTTTATTGTGCATTATTCCACACTGATTACTGAAAATTCCAAGCCTGCAAATCTTTTTTTCCCACAAAGTTGACAGGGGAAGGAAAAGAGAGATGATAATGCCTTGTAGGCATTACCCTGTGAATACAACGTTCTGGTATTACTCTAGTAGGGCACAACTATTACATACCTTCACAGGGTCATTGAGAGGTTGACCTTACCTTGACCCAGGCTTGTTTTAAGTCCCAAAAGTTATGAGCGCAGGAAATATAAGCAGATAAAATGGGATTGAAGCGCTCTAAGCTCATATATCGCAGAGACCCCCTCTGTTCAAGCTTAGAGGCCGATTATGGCATATGATATTGAATCCTCTTTGGGCTGTAGCCATTGTGCGGGTGTGTGTAGTTTCTGTTGTGCAAGACTGCCTACACATAGGTGCCAGTATGGAGGAAACTCATTTGGGTGATGAACCACAAGCTGTTTGTGACCTTGTGCCGGGGGTCTTTTACCCCCCCCCCCTCCCCCCCTCGGTGTGGGGTCAGGAGTTCAGGTGGGTGATAAAGTAATGACTTTCAATCAACATCAATCACTCACTCATGGGTTGCATTGCTTCATCCATGCAGCCCAGGTAAGTGAAAGCCTAATGACACTCCTCACTGGTGATGCTCCATTATGTTAACGTTATATCGGATTATTCAGACATTTGGCAGTGGTAAAGGATGCAGTACTGCATGCTTTCTGTAGGAATATTTAATAATTTCTCCATTCAAGGACAGAGGAGGGGAAAGAAAAACATATATACATGGTTATTAGATATATTTTACTAATTTAAATCTGCAAAGTGTAAGGTATATTTGTTTTGACCAAAGTTTACTCTTATGGGCTTGGGTAAAACCATCTGAAATGTTAAGAAATCAAAGAGGTCACAAAAATTACCCATGAGCCATGCTGGAAGACAGACAAGAATGGTAATAGTGTGTTCACACCACACGCTTCGTCAGCGTCAAACAACGCTCACAAAGCTACTAGTTTGACGTCAATACATTTTTAGGTTGAAGCTCGCAAAGCGCGTGGGCAGGCCTTTCTCTGCTGGATGTTTTAAACAATGGCAGATCCTGGTGGGCTAGACAATGTTGACGTTGGGTAACGTCACTTAACGTAACTGCCCTTGTGCTTTGCAAGCTTCAGCCAAAACATATAGGCGTCAAGCTAATTGGTTTGTGAGTATTTTTTGATGCCGAGAAAGTGTGCGATGTATGCTCAAGGTAATAATTTTTTTTCAAATTGGTAAATTCTTCCGGTGTCACGTCAAAGTTCCTGTCAATATATATAACTTATCTGTACAATACAGTACACTTAAAGTGAGCAGGTATTGAGCCTGCTGAAAACAATCAAATTGGCAATGTGTCGATTTTAATGGAAATGTATGTGGCTGGGTCGTGGCAGTGTTTTCACCCATAAATTACATTTCTTCAAGAAATTTGTTTTTAATGATTTTGTGACATTATTGGCCTTCATGCACGGAGCGAGGATAAGAGATGGCTGACTAGTAGAGACTAGTCGCATAGGCAGATATTCACCATCCAGCAGGACAGAAACCTTAAAAATAACACACAGAGCTACAATGGAATGGTAAGTTAAGCAGAGTAATATAACTGACTCTTCTAAGACTCTATTTAAAGAAAACTGTAAACCGCTTCAGTCTACAGCCAGAAGTGATCAAACCTTTTGCACAAGAGATATGACAAGTCTCTAAAATCTCCTACCCTCGAAATTGAATGTTTCATTTTTTTCTTATGAATTCTTGTACAAACTAATGTTCTGTTTATTTACATTTTTTCTGTTCTGACCAAAAATCCAAAGTAGAAACACGAACCTGAACGTTATGAAATGGATCTTATTTTGGTGACAGCAGACTGGGTGCCTCTGTTTAACAGTAAACACATAGTACGGGATGACCTGAGTCTACACATACACACAAGTTAGCTCAGTAAATGCAGGTGCACAGTGACATAATGTCAAAGTGATATTTTAACTTATTACTGGGAACTTCAAAACAAAAAAAGATGCAAAATCACTTAGCATTAGATTTAGCTTTTTTTAAAAACCTCTGATTTTGCTGGAACTAATCTTTATCCCCAATTTACACTGGATGCGTCAAAAGTTTTGTTGCGACCTCCTTAGCGTGTCAATTCCCACAAGCAGTGTTTCAGGCGCGACTCAGCAGTGGCGTGGTCCACTGAATTTGACTCACAAGATCAAAAAATCACAGGAGAATAGTAAGATTATGTGTAATATCGCGTTAACAACAATGGACACTGGCATGGGCACTTCCGACACCATTGGGATGCAGAGCCCGCCCTGGAAAGCAGATGTATCCAGGGTAAGCGCCAAGGGCGCCTGAGTAGGGTATTGACTGTGGTTCATATTCCGGAATCCACTAAGGACATCCACATATCATACAGTTTCAGCAGTGACTATAACTGATCAGTGGAAAAGGAGCAGCAGAAATAATAAGAGATCGACATGGAAGAATTATGACTTGCTGCTTGGTTCTGTTTGGTGTTGTCATAAGCTGCTTCAGGGGTAACTCTTATTTTTACAAAGCCGGTTGTTTGGCGATGTCTGTTCTTCCCTTCTGAATTATAGCCCAATTAGCCTGATTTAACCGCAGCCAAGCTGAGCGACTTGATCGGGCCATTTCCAAGTACATATCCCAAATGATATTATATTATAAAAGAATTATAAAAGGAGAATTATAAAAGAAGATGGCTCAATTAAATACATGATCAGACACACAGCAGGGTCATGACAGTGGCTCAACAGCAGCTCCTTTTAGAGTAGGAAAACAAATGTCCTGATCACTGATCTAGAACAAACTGATCATTTGGGAAAACTCCTGAACCTACCTTGGCCAGTCGCCGCTGAAGAATCTCAGCTTTTAATTGATTTATAATATGTGTATGTACATAGAAGGGATGCCAAAAAAGCGGTTCTGACCCAAAAATATACAGTATAACACACTGCCAACCTGAGCTAAAAATATGAAGGGGTTAAATAAAACTGTGTCATCGGGTCTGTAACAGAGGTATGTGATTGTTTTTCTGTTTAGTTTTTAATATTTAGAGTCGAAGACATATGTTTAATGCAAATACACTAATTAAAAATAATGTTTTCCATGTTTTACACAACTTCTGTTAGAAGGAAATCGAGCACTAGTACTTGTACTTCTCTTTGCTTTAGCCAGATTTGGGTGCATCCACTTAACTAGAGCAGAAGCCTACAAGGGGATTTTTGCGATCTTGTTTATGAGCTGAGGATGAACAGCGAATGCCGCTATTAATACTTTAGGATGAGTGTATAGCTGATGATGAACTTCTTTCTCTAGTTGGAGGTGAACTGAGCAGACAATCAACCAACTACAGAGCTGCTACAGAACCGAAACAAAGATTAGCTGTTGCACAAAGTTGCACTAAGGTAAGCAGTAAAGAAAATTACAAATAAAAAGTTAAAAACTGTTTTATTGTAGTGTTAAATGTAAAAAACAAACAAAAAAAGTGCTAATACTTCTTCAAAAGGATATAAAAATAAATTTTAAAGGGGGGTATAATGCTTCTTTCAGGAACACAGTACCATTCTATAGTACATTCAAATGAAAATTTTACCCTAAATCATTCTTAAAACCTTGTATATATCAAAATCCACCTTAAAGAAATTTTTTTTCATTTTACTTCCGTATTTGACAGCTTGATATTTGCCTGAGCCTCTCTAAGCCCTCCTACCCTTTGTGAAACTCCCCATCCAAAACGTCGTACACCGGCTATCATAACGCAAATGATCCGATATCCGACCTTGAAAGTGGGGTTTTTGAAGAACCAAAGAGAATTCTGAGGCTTTTACAAGACGCGTCGGCTTTGGAATATTTAACCTCCTTGGCATCTTTTTATAAATATTAATCACTATGAAGCTACGTTTTGCATTGAAACCATAAAAACGCAGAAATATGAAGCTAATTTTTGCAAGGAAATCACAAATGTAGAGAGAAATTAAGCTACATTTTGCACTGAAACCATAAATTCAAACAAATATGTAGTTACGTATTGCAATACAACCATAAAAGCAAACAAATAAGTAGCTATGTTTTGAATTGCAACCATAAAAGAACAGAAATATGAAGCTAGGTTTTGAAGTCTGAGTTAGTAATGCTAAGTCACTGTTCTTAACTGTACAGGTTCTGACAGAGTAGCCTTGCCTTTAGGGTCAATCTGCTTATTAATCTACTATCAAAAAGGCTTTTGTTGAGAAAGTAGTCCTCTGTAAAGGGCTTTGCACAAATATTTTTTGGCCTAGGATTGTTTCCAAAGATGAAGTCCAAACTCTTCGACTTACAGTTAGCCTAAGCTAACTATAGCAGCTGCTGGCGGAGACCAGCGGGGAGGGGAGGGGGAGGGCTGCAAGTTCAGCGGCATGGTTGCTGAGTAAGCCACGTCAGGTAGGTGGAGGAGATGGGTGGAAAAGGAGGAGATAGCTACCAATAACTACCAACAGAGACTCAAAAATGATCCAAACATGAGTGAATGAGTCAAAGCAAGACTTCAGGCATGTTTTTAGTGAGGAAATAACATGTTATCAGGATGTTACACGTTAAAAAGTCTATTTTGCATAATACCTCCCCTTTAAAAAAAAGATATAGTAAACAATAACATGAAAAAGGAAAACAAAAAAATGTACAGTGTCAACAACCAAAAGTAATGTAGAAGGAAAATACTCCTGAATATTTTTATTTTAAAAGGTAAGGCTGGGCAATTTTATTTGTATAGCACACTTACAACACAAGGCAATTCAAGGTGCTTAACATGATTAAAATTGGAACACAACATAAATCAATTTGATGATTAAAATACAATACAACACAGTTTTAAATCACTAACTGATCTTGCTGAAAAGCTCACAGTTCTTCCGTCCACTAACTGATCTGAAAAACAGTTGAAATGGTTTGTTGTATGGGACTAAATGGCCTAAAAGCTGTTGGTCGTATGTCTGTGAGGGTGAATGGGGTGCCGGCCTGCTGTATGCAGAGATGGATCAGTTGACTGTATGCCTGTCTCTAACTTGTGCAGTGTGTTAAAAATGTTTATTATGGCCTGTTGCCTCCGCGGTCTTTATCAAGCCTGTGCAGAATTGGCATAAGGCTGAGTGCAACATTATATGACTCATCCAGGTCATCTTTGGGCATTTGTGGTGGCTCCTGTAAGATGGAGATAAGGAGTTCCTCACGGTCCGATGTTGCTGCTGGTTTTCTCTTGGGGTCTGTAGTGCCTCGTGGCCTGTACATCTGTTCCCCATGGACTTCGGGATCACCTCCTCAACGTCAGCAGATGGCCGTTGCCGCAAGTTGCAATTTAAATTACAACACGATTTCAGATTTAGGTGCGCTGGTTGTGTTGCAAGTCATGCATCAGAAAAAAATCCCTGGTCATATCTCTGCTACTCAGGTTGCTTAATTCCAGTCTACTCAGCATCCCTAGAATTAGAGCTATGCATGGAGAAGCAGCTTTCAGGTTCAACGCTCCTCTAATCTGGAACAAACTTCCGAATGACTGCAAAAGGTGCTGAAACACTGAGTTTTGTTTAGAGCTGTCTTTGAGTAATGTGTTCATATATAATATGTTCTGTATGTGTTTTATGCTTTACTGCTGTTTTTACTTTAATTTAAAGCACTTTGAATTACACTGTTGTTGAAACTATACAAATAAAATTGTATTGCCTTGCCTTACTTTGCCTTTCTATCCACCCCGCTCCAGCATGTTACAGGACAAAATGTTGACAAAATAAAGACATTAAAGAAGGATAAAAGAGATGTGCATTAAAAAAAAGTCAAGATTTTCAGCCCAGGAACTCTGTTGTTTTTTAATAACCAACACTTGAGATATTTCTGCTTTTCAGTTGACAAATTTATTTTCAAAATACATTGTGATGGTGAAGAAATGCTTCTTCAAAAGAATTTTATTTCTGTTGTATGACTGATTTGTTAAAACAGCATATTCAAAGCCAGCATAAAGCTGCGACCTGAATCATTATTCCCCCCCACCCCCCGCAAATTTCTGCCATTCCCCCCCCCTTGTCTTGATGTGGTGAATTAATGGAAGGTTACTCCTCAATGCCAGCCGAGTGATCCCCCACTGCGCCCAATTTAAAGCAGCTAATGTATGGGTAGGGGAAAAGGCACATTGCTGTGGCTCATGCGTCCAGTGGTTAAAGTGTGGTCTCGTTTTTAATTTCATATGAGCAAACACTCATGTAAATGTTTCCTCCCTCAGCCAGTTGCACCTGTTGCTGGTCGTTGATCATTCGTTGTCAAAGTAAATCTGTACATACGCAGCTTTATGTTTGTGTGTGTGTATATGTGTTTGTCATTTTACTGGTGTAATGTGGGTCAAAAACTGACTTGACAGCAACATACGAGGACCCACTTTGGTCAAAAGTTTTCTTAGCTATTTGACATTTATCCTATGAAAAAAACATGAAAAGAAAAAACAACTGGGATGACAGGAGTGGTCACCGCTTAAATAATAATTTGCGGAAGAACTTTTTGGATTTAAATTTTAGCACTCAGGTTGGAGTTTATTAATATTCCTCATCTTTGCTTGGCCATTTTTATCCACTTGCAAAAGTTTTCCATACATTTCTGCTTGTACGGACTCATGTCCAGTGTCATCTTCAGATGGCTGCCATGGGTTTTGAGCTGAATTTAGTTCTTGATTATTGACTAAATGTAATTTTCATTTCAATTTAAATAATTACATTAAATCATTCTTAGATGTATTTGGATGTATTCATGAACTTACTGGAATGCTTGAAAAAAAAAACATATCTCCTTATTCTTCTTTGGACCAAAATTGATGTTGTGAATTATTAACATTTAAATCCCCCATTCCAACCATTTTTCCAAAACACCACATGAGTAGCATTCGCTTTAACGGACTTTCTAAGGCCAAACATGATCACTCCTTCCGGCTGCTTAAACACTCATATGAATCTTCACTTTATGAAGTGAAGTTCAAGCTATTCTAGCTAACATCATCGGTGTTTGAAAAACTTTTAGACGATTGTTCCATTTCCCAGTAGATGCTTGACTTGGAGCTACAGAGCTGATTAAAGCATAAAAAGAAAGGAAACATGCCCTTGATAGGATAGGGTAAGTTGTTTTTGGATGTTTTTCCTCAAAGAAAATGTCCTGTCCGCCAGTAAGAGAAACAATTTGTATGTTTTCAAATCAGTCTTTATTGTACACATTAGTAGTACGTTCCTCTGGCCACAAGCACTGACCAGCTCCTCATTTACAAGGTGTCTATTTTATCTACAAAGAAAAAAGGAATCTGCCTCCGGTTATCCATCACTGAAAATACTAACCACCGTTCCCTGTTTCAGGAATAGTGGCCTTTGCAAACTGCAGCTCTGTAATGATAGAGTACTTTAACCCCATCTCAAGCCATGTCATAGACCTGAGTGGCTTCCAAGTATGGGCCCAAATAGATCAAAGTCTGAATTTTTTTTTAATTACAGAAAGGAAACCTTTATTTTCCATACATGCAATGAGCTTTGACATTTTCAATTGGTGGCCCAGTTTAGCAAAGAGTGGATAGCTTTTAAGTATCACTCCAAACACTGCTGTTAAGACTCAATACAGTCAGCGTTATTATATTTTTAGACCTGCTTGATTTTATTCTGGAGCTATATTTGTCACCAAACAGCTCATTTTCAAATAGGGACTGCATTGGCATTTGATTTTCTTTAAGCTTCATCAACCTTTGGCATAATGTTTGCATGTGTGTTTCTGAATGGATAGATATGCAAAGTGGATTTTATTTTGTACTGGTGACAAGACTTATTTTTCTCTTCTCCTCTGTATGCCACAAACTGCCTGTACAGACAATCATATTGTCTCCTGAACAAACAAACAGTAGCACCATCACCCAAGTCTTGCTGGCTCTGTCATTCCTTTGTTGCGTGTAATTAAACCGTCCGCTTAGCCTCACTGGCCTCAAGCTACTTGTCTTTTTGTCTCAGGGAAGAGCAGGGAAAGTTGTCACATTCCTTTTCTCCATGGGAGGACCACATCATTATACTGTGAGAGTGTGTCAGAACTCTAACACCCTTTGTTTTTGATTGACCACATTGTTTTTCTCCAGTTTATTTAATGCCTTCCCACCCCACATTTCCTTTCTTTCTCCCTCACTCTTTATTCATGTATCCCTTCTTTTCATAGAACAAAGAGAGGAAGTGTCTCAGTTGCTAGGATTATTTATATCCCAGCTGTATTGTGTTATTTTTAGCACTAGGTTATATTAGTCAGTTTTTTAGCTAGATTTAGAGCTGAAACCATTGAGCTGTGGTGCATCTGACTGGGAGAATTTTGCTGTTTTAGAGCACACCCACATCCCTTGGTCTTGAGTGAGCACATGAGCTATAGGCTAATTGTATGTTCTCACAGTAGAAGTCAGCTTGACTGTTTCTCTCTCTGCTCTTCCCTCTATTTCTCAGTCTCCTGTACTTTCTAATAGTCATTCTTCTGGTGGTATAATATACTCAGTGCATTGGCGGATCAGTGCACAATTTATGTGCTGTTATGCATATTTCACCTTTTTTTTTCTATTAGTCATATGTAAGATCTGAACTTGACAAAAGGCTGCCAGATACATCTCGTCTTTCCACACCTATCCTTCTTTTTTCTTCTCATTTAACAATTCCCCTGCTTCCTTGTGAAGCCAGAAATAAAAATAGACCACCATATTGTCCAGCGGTGGTATTTAGGTGCAAATTGTCACTTTCGGTGAGTGCAAAATGCTTATTATGGATGCACAGCATCTATTTGAAATGATTGCAGTTTGCACATCCAATAGCTGGTCACTGTCGCTGGTGGCTATGGGATGAGCCTCCCTTTCCCACATTTTCTCTTTTCCCTTTTTTTTTTGCTGCACAGCGAACCCACAAACCTCCCACGCTTGCACTCAGTAACTCCCCAACGAAATTCAGTTTAACTTAAATCTACCCACTGACTTTGGGTTTTCAAATACTCCTGTGATCTTCCCACATCCCTTCTTGTTTCAGGCCATTTGTAAACTGCAATTAGTCATTTGAACAAAATTGCACTGAAGTGCTGAGATTAACAACATGGTCTCTGCTAGAGTTGCTGGACAAGCTACAGCTTGAGCCCATTAAATTGATACATTGTTTTGTTAAAACATTGATGTAGACATTAGAATCATCAATGCTTTGAAATGTAAGCATAGAGCATTATTAAAGAGCAGGTCTTGATGTTAATCCAGCAAAATATATGATCACTCTTACTGATGACATCCGCAATACAGACGACTATTTATTAGTATTTCCAGCTGTATTTTATTCGATTTTTTAATCATATTTTTAAAAACTGTTTTGTTATTCATACTTCTAACAAATATAGAAACGTGAAACCCATGTGATTCTTATGAGAACACTTCTACTGATGGAATCGGTAAAAGTGACGTCCAATCATTCATTCGCATTTGTACCAATCTTTTTTTTCTTTCTTTCTTTAATTTTTTTAAATATTCTTGTTAGGTATAGCTTAAAATTAAAGTTTAATATTTTTGTGTTAGTGAATGATTCACAACTTTACAAATGGCATATCCAATGCAGAGAGCCACTTATGGGGATTTCAGTCAGTTTGTTTGTTTGTTTTGTGTTATTTTTTTCATGCTAGTTTTATTTCTATGTAAACCTAAAATGGTCCTGCAGAGCTATGTATGACAGGCAAAAATGTAAAAGCTGTTACTGTGTGGGTTATTGTTAACATTTCACTCATATATTCATTTTTACCACGGCTATCAGCAATGTGGGCAACCATTTCTGTTATTTTTCTTTTAAGATTGTGTTCCCTTTTTTTAGTCTTTCCTGCTGGTATTTTTACATATAGATATACAGTAGCTAGGAATTTAAAACTTGTGGAAATCTTTTTTTACTGAAGGTGCCAGTGCTGAACAATGTTAGCAACTGAAATTGTTCTATAGCCTATTTTTAAACTGTAATATTTTTTTTTTCTTGCTAGAATTTTGTCGTTTCTATTTTTAACAAAATAAACTTGTCTCTAGTTTTTCCTCCCTCCTGCTGGAATATTAGCATGTTTTAGAATATGCGTAGAAATTTAGCCCGTTACTTTTGTGAATAATAGACATTAGTCAGTTTTAATGAGGGCATCAGTACTGCAGATGATTATTCATTCATATTAATACTATCAATTAATTTTCCTCACTATATGTTTTTTCCTGCTGACTTATTTCCTATATTTATAACAGACAGAAATTCAAAATTTTTATTAAAGTTTTGTTGGTTTAAAAATTACTGTGATTGAAGATAATTCATCCCTTTTTAAATATATCAAGGATTTTTTTTTGCAGCAGGTTTCAATGATAACGACAACTTTTCTGCTGGTGAACAATGTACAATAATTAATAAATTCTTATTTAACTCTTT
The DNA here is from genome assembly GCA_028564705.1 of Apricaphanius iberus. Lineage (NCBI taxonomy): Eukaryota > Metazoa > Chordata > Actinopteri > Cyprinodontiformes > Aphaniidae > Apricaphanius > Apricaphanius iberus. Next base: position 735,655 of record JAPXFQ010001855.1, read on the forward strand.
GGAATACACATTTCAGTGCTTAACAGTTTAAAAATGTTTCATAATATATATAATATATGTTTCATAATGGCCGAAAAGGGCGGCACCATATATCTAATCCATATTGGAAGTCTCAAGCAGAAGTTATTTAAACACTAGCTATGTTTACATGTGCAAAATATCTTTATCAAATCATAGATTGGATTAGTATTTCACATCTATCCGATTTTTAAAATGACATGCGCTACAACTCTGAACAGCATAAATCCTTTTGACATGTGCAAAACTATCTAAAACACCGGGAATGGCTGTAGAAGAGGAAATAGATCATTGGTGAACAAACGTGCCTGCACCCGTTTGAAGTAGAGGTCTACGATGTTCTTCGGAGTGGCTTTTATTGATTTTTTTTCTGCTCCCGTTTTTTTCCCCCTCAAGCCTTCATTCTTGTGTATACAATCGAATTACAAACCGAATCCCTTTATTTTATTAAGGCGACGTATTAGACGTCTGCGTCAACAGACATGCGCAGGACTGACCTAGATTCGTAATAGGAGTTTACATGCACCACGATCGGATTAACTATGGGAATAAACCGCCTCTCTCAATCGGAATGAAATTTTGATCCGCATGAGTTTGATCCGGTCAGAGTAATCTGAACGGCATGTTTACATGAAGCATTTTTATTCCAATCAGGCTTTTAATCCGATTACTTGAGTCCATGTAAATGTTGCTATTGCTAGTCACTAAGTTGTAATATTAACTTTTTATGGACATAACTGCTCCTAAATGTTGAAATAAATAAACGGATCACATTAGGTATAAGCACTGGTCCTCTAATGTTAGGATTAGGAAAATAGCAAAGTTAGGTTGAGGCAATGATCCTGGAATGTTAGGATTAGTGATAAATCAACCAGGCTAGCCAATCAGAGACATGAAAGGTGGGACTTTGCATTTATAATTCGGTAAATGGAATGTTATCCGAATAAGCATGTAATGTACGCCGAATAAGCAATATACACATTACATGAAGAAGAAACCTCTGCATGGGACTTCATTTCATAGACGTATTATTTTATATCTATGAGCATAAGTTCATGATGTGTCTACGTATATTATGTCTATGCTTCTCTTCTTTTTCTTGTTTTCCACTTGGGACTTGGATTGGATATATGGTGGCACCGTTTTTGGCCATGGGAACTGCATCTGAGTCCCTCTCTTTGGCCACACATGATGGATCACAGCTGTTCTTTAGTTTTGATAGATTTTGAATACTGCAGATCAGGAGCACCCCACAAAAGAATCCATTTGGGAGAAGCCCTTTGCTCAACTCCTCAAGGTTTCCCAAGCTTTTGCTGCTTCTAATACAGCTTTGAAGATAATCAGCTCAGCAGTTTTCTAATTTATCCCACCTAATAAATGTGCCAAGATGAAAAAATAATCAGTATTCTTCAGTTTATCTTTCAATGGTCATAATGTTATGCCTAATAAGGTTATAGATTTTTATTGGTCAAAAACCTGTCAAAAAAAAGGACAGTTGAGTTTGTGTGTGGGTCCACAACGGACAGTGAGAGAAATCTCAGCGACAGCCTCAGGTCACGTGTTGCATTCCAGTGAGACATCTCCCATCAAACTGTCTGGATCTGACACTGCAAGCACCACAGCGGGTACAAGATAAGATGGAGACAACAACAAGAACACAGAAAGGTGATATAAATAGAAAGACAAAACTTTGCTCCTGACATGCAGATAAGCAATCAGAATTTTGGATGAATTTAGGGGGAACTTGTAGGAAAATAAATAAACATGCCCATACAGAAGTGACAAAGAAAAATGTACCTTATGTCCCAGAATTCAGTTGATCAAAGTGGACTTTGGAGTATAGCAGGTGAAATATAAATAAATACTTAGTGATGATTGCCCAAATAGGAATTTAACATTTTTATTTTCCATTAAAAGTTGTATTTTCTTTGAATATTCCTCTTTGAAAATGCATTTAAGAATGTTATTAAGTGTTTTATTTATTTATTATTCTTATTTTATTTTTTCTGACAAATATATACTGACCATAAAAGCAGAGCACATAGTCAAGTATGGAATTCTGTTGCCGGATTTCATAAAACAAAGTTTTTAAAAAGCACATGGTTTTAAAAATGTTCATTCTGCTTTGTCTGTATTTAGATCGATAAAATAAAAGTAATCTCTTTGGCAGTTTTTATGTTTAAGTGCACAAACACTGTGCACAAAACAGTTGAAAATGGATCCCCCCCACTTGGAGTCTTGATGTTTGATGTTGTTTTTTGTAATGCCGTAACATGAACTCTGTTGTGAAATAGCTCAACTGATGAGTTTAACTACTAACACATATCTTGAAAAAAAGCTCACTTAAACCATCCAGAGTAAAGCAGACTGATCATGTGTAAGAACTGCTCAAGCATTGCATGGTTTGCTAACAAAACGTAGAATACTCTGTAGATATTCTATAGAATGGAACATGCTGACGCAGGCCCCTGCACACCAGGGAAACAGCTCTGGAGCGAAAACTCCATTATGCATCCTGTCTTAAAGCTACAAGTTTTCTACTGTTTCAAATTACAAAGTGTTACAGTTTGAGCCGGTTGAGAATTACAAAAAGATTGGGTTTACTAAAGAGCATTTTTAAATGTTACCATAGGGTGCCAGGTTGTTATGTCTCCCATTTCCGGTCAGACAACAGCTCCCTTAAATTCCTCCTCCTGACTGGCCACAGTATAAATCTTCACTTTTTGAATTGATTTTAGTTGCAGATTTTGGTATCAATCATTTGTATGCCTTGAGATCAGAGTTTAGCATCCCAAATGTAACATACACTTCTCAAAGGCACTGACCCAGGGCGCCCAGAGGAGGGAGGGCTGATACCCCTGCCTCCACCTGAGTTTTACCTGGAGAGCACCCACACAGCCACAGCCAACCACCGCTCCCGAGGCAGAGGGCTCTCACAGAGCAAACAATGGAAGGAAGATTAAAATAGGTTAAAATATTAAAATAAACAGCAGATAATGAGATTAAGTTGAAAAATACTGATAAAAATGTTGACTGGTAGCGTTTTCAATGATTAAGTTTAAGACAATGATAAGATGTGATTAAATAAAAATGAAAAGCAGATAAACAATAATTAATAGATAATAATCAGCTAAAAGCTCATCTAAAATTCAATCAAATAAAAGATCTTGAGCCTGCTCTAAAAAAAAGAACGCTATCTGTGGCCCTGAGATCCTCTGGCAGCCGGTTCCTGAGGTGAGGGCAATACAATGGCAAAGCAAAAAGTTAGTTATGAGTACACATACCCATCAATAAAATAGCCAAATAAACTATATATATATATATATATATATATATATATATATATATATATATATATCTCAAACAGATGACAAACAACAATATAAGTGAGTTTTACTGATTTGACAGAAAAGTCTGCCTAATTTTACCAAACTTTTGACTGAAACCATGTTTAGCAGCCACACATTGAACAGCCTATTCTTCTCCTGGGTAAGGAAACAGTATGGATTAAAATACATTTAGACAACAGATCCCAGTAGAACGTTATTTAAACATTGCCCCAACATTCCTCAAATTGTCTTTCCAGGAATCCCCAAAAGTTTTTGTCCCAACAGCTACTGTGAGTTAATGACAGAGATCTGAGGGTCGGCGTGCTGGAGCCGTCCCCAAACTGGGCCCCATCTCCTCCTACAGCTCCCTCATCTCTGTTATTGTTTTGACTGAGATGAAGTTCACAGGAGACAGAGGGGGTTGATATGGGGTAAGGGCCTGGCTATTATGTCTGGGCATCTAGGAATCTAGGTCACAATTAGACCCCATCTTCTGCCTCCTCTCCCCTCTCTCCCCTCTCTCCTTGTGGTGGTTGCCGCCAGAAAAGAAAAACTTTGCTCTTTGATCCTCTGCCTCCTTCACCCGCCATTGTCTCGATCGATGTGCTGCACTCCTTGCCTTTTTCTTTCCTTCTTTTTTTTAATTCCTCCTTGCTCCCTGTCTCCCATCTCTTGCCGTGCCAAATGCCAGGCGTTTATCAGGCATAAGCAGCTGTCCCCTTTGCTTGGGGGGAGAAGAAGAGAAATGGAGTGTAGTCAGTGTAAAAGAGAAGTGGGAAATACATGTGGGAAAGATAACATATGGAGCGGGGATCTAAAATTGTATTTACCTGAATTTCTCTAATAGAATTTCAAGTATATCATAATTCAGATTTTTGCACCACGGGGCTGCATGTGAAGGCTGTGGATACTGGGATGCATAAACTATCAGTTAAAACACATTAGGGCGTGTCTCTACAATACCGAGTTGAAGGCCAAGGCTATCCTGGATGTGTCACAGCTAAGTTGTTCAATGAAAACAAAAACATAACTTGAATATTGCGTTGTAACCTTCAGATGACAGCTTGACGTGTTATGTTATCAGAGGGCAAAGTACATCCGGAAGCTGGCAAAGCAAATCTAAACTTCATGAATGTGTGTGGTGAGAGGAAAAAAACGTCGTGTTTTTCATGCAAGAGTCACATTCTCCATTTATACTTACCTCTGTATTCCCAAAAGAGGTTTTATCTTTAATTGGATTGATAAGGAACCAATTAACTATTATCTGACCTTAGGCTTTACTTTGTCACTAAGGTTTTCTTGTACTATTGCTAAAAAGCATGATCAGATTTTTAATCTTTAAGTACTTATCTAAACATGTTTTTTTACAAGATAAGACCACAAAAATCTAAACCAGTGCTTTAGTTAAGCCAACCAGAGGTTTCAGCCTTTAGAACACACAAATGGCTCATTGACATTTTGGATTCATAGCGTCTTTTAAGCATCTGCAATGTCTTTAAATCTATGATACTTATGCTGGAATAATTCAGAGTGCTGAGAAGAGGCAGCGCTTTGATCCGTTTTTGGCTTTATTTGTCAAACTTTTAATGTTTCATATTAAAATTAAAGATAGGCCACTGTGGTTGATCTCAACTCAACTACAAAAAAACTCTGAATGTCCAGTTCTTTAATGCTATTGGGTGATGAAGTGATATAAGCCAAAGAGAATAATCCCACCCATTTATTGTTCCATTTTCAGGAACAGGCTGCAGTTCGGGTCTGAATTCCGCGCTATGTCCTACTGCTGTGAGTCAATCGACACTGCTTGTGAGTTCCTGACAGCTTTAAAACAGGAAGAAGATGGTTGATTCAACTGTGGGAATGGATTCGCCCACAATCGGCAAATGATATATATCTTATATGTGATCAACGAATGGAGGCTTCTACAACTAGCTCTGGGACTGAAAACGGATGTTGAAATTGCTCATTTCCAAGTGACTAGGTAAGAAAAATTATAGGTCATGTTCAGGTGCTTGATGTGAAAATGATATGACCTCACTGATGACTTGATAGACCTAATGTGCAGTAGCATTAGCTGTAACCATGCAACAGCTGCTGTGTACCAATGAATGTTTAGGGACCAGACGTTGTACAAACCGAGCACCAGGTTCATTAGAATTATGTCATATTGGACCTACAGCCCAGCCTGTAGGTTCTTTGTCTCTCGACATAATGCTTGTTTTCGTAATACCGGTATACGCACAGTGGTCTGTTAGTATGTCACTGTGAAGAGGTTTTTTACTTTTTGGTGAAGAGTTTGTGCATGCTCTCATGCCGTTGCTGCAGTTTTCGCAGCGCTGGCAGCAAAGCTCGTGAGTTTCGTTTCTTCATCCTGCCCCATGGTCCTTTTAAATTTTTGACATTCCAAACAAAAGTATAAATTTATGAAGTACAGAAATATGAAATATGTTACAACCCGAAATTTCCGCAAGTCGTATCAAGAGAGAAATTAAATATTTTGAAGTCTGGTGTTAGAAAACTCCTGCAAATAAAAAACATCAGTAGCATTATCAACAAGTGAGTTTATGCAACTATATAGGATTATTGATGGAACTGACTGAATTAGATTGTTTATTGTTTTTGTTGTGTGTTGACACTATATGAATAAGTCAAATTGTATCTCTCTAAGATGAATAGTAACTCTTACAAAAAGGGAGCCTCTAATTTTTCATCACAATTTGTTCTCATAGGTCCCTTCAACTTGATTGGAATTTAGCAAGGCCATGTTGCACATCAAGCTAGAAATGCCACACCTTATCTACAGGCTTCATCGCCATATATCTGATATCAACCAGAGACCGTCTGTCTGTCTAACAAAGCCTCATTCCTTGCATGCCTCTGTGTCTGTGTGGGCTAAAGTCTGCGTTGATAGAGTAGATATTCCTACTCTGAGGACGAGGAGTTGTGTTACATTTTATGGCAAGTAGAGCCTGATATCATCCTTCAGCAACTGCAGGAGCCGCCCAGCCATTAGGATAAAGCGCCACGTTTCGTGACGCTTGAAGGAAGGTAACATGCATTTGATAGCTGCATTGTTGTAACTCGTTGCTCGGGTGTAAACAGAGTGTGTGCACATGCTGGTAACAATGCTGCTGATCTGTGTGTTTTTAGAGAAGATATGGGGGTTTAGAACAGAACTTGCCACAGACATGCTACCCCCCACTGTTGTGGAATCCGCGAAGGACTCTTGAAGAATTCTGTGAATCTGCCACCTGCTTTTAGAAGCAAAATTAAACACAACTTTTAAAATAATCTATATGTGTGATGCATTTTTTTCCTCATCTCACTTCATGACTGATATTCAGTCCTGTGAGCTAAGTCAAGCAGCAGTGTTCATTCAGCTATCACAGTTTGTGACTCTGGGTACATTGGTCCTTAGAGCTGATTTATTTCTTTATTGTTAGGAAAGTGGTAGTGTGCCATGAGTCGTATAGAGTGACCAATTTTTGGATCTTAAAAAAAAAACAGTACAGATATCACAATTGGACTGTCAGCTAGAGCCACATTGGATTCCATATTAATGTTCAGGAACGGCCCAATCAAAGTCCAAACCCAAATCCAATTAAGAATTTCTGACAAGACATAAAACCGATATTTTCTTATGGACTCTGAGTTAGATTGTGATATGTAGCAAAGAAGAAAGAAAACAAAAGTTCCAACCAAAAATCTGCTAGAGTCATGGCCCAAAATGTTTGTGGCTGTAAATGCAGTAAAAAGGTGTTTCTACAAAATATGTATTCATGATAGGCCGAATATGCATCCATATTTTAGATTTTAATTTGAAAGAGGTTCGAAATCTGTGCTCCCATTTCCTTTTACTTCACATTCATGAAATATTTTATGATAATCTTGGTAAACTACAAATTAATTTTTTGTTTGAAATGTTACAAAATGGTAAAACAAAGTTCAATGGACAAAAATGTTTCTGCATGTCCCTGTGTTCAAACTATTTTCCAACATTTCATTCATTTTTTTCCAGGTTTAGCCAACCTGTTGTCTCCAATTATAGCTTCCTGGACTTAATCCAGTTACAAGCCATCATCTTAACCTTCATTATTAACTTCATTGTCTCCTGTCATAAAAGAAAAATATTTCCCCCACTGTCATAATCAAATTCGCAGTAGGATTAAATGGAGGCATCCTGTATGTAATTGGATATGTGACATTATCTACAAGAGGGGTCTGCGGCTGACCTGGGCACCTTGGCTACTGAAAGAAGATCCGGGAATGGCAGGTAAGGAGAATCTACCCTTCTGGACTGGTTACAAGACACGCCAGGAAGGAGAGATGGTATCAGTAAACCCGTTATCTCCATCTGTCAGTGAGTAAACAGAGAGCGGAAATGATAGAGGGTATAAAATTTGATTGTAAGGCATAACTGAAGGTAGTAAAATGCACAAACGCCCACACAAGATAATGCTCTCCTAATCTCATTTGAGATGAAAGTTCAAAGACCCGTAATCTATTCTGTTAGACTAACTTGAGGTGGTCACGCGCAAATCCTCCCCCACTACGGAAAAAATTTTGCAGGAACTGCTCTCTAGCTAGGAAAACTCTCTTCAACGGTTAAACAGAAAGACTGATGCATCGCTTGAAAACTGCAGGCTCGAAGTAAAGGGCGAAACAATTCATCGCAGGATTAAGGTTTGTTTTCGCAGTGTTTTGTAAACGGGCCGATGTGTTGAGAAGAGTTAAAGTCAGCACACCTCTTTTACATCCCTGGCTCAGTAAGCAAGGTGGTCACAATCCTGCATTCGTGGATTTCTACTGGGTTGCGTGAGCTTCACAGGTTGGAGTGATGTGGTGATGATTTATGGTTTTTATAATTAGTCAGCATAAGGAGTGTGTGTGTGTTCAAAAGGCACACATCTTGGCAATATCATTGTGCAGGATTTTTTTTTTTTTTGTCAAAGCTGGAGCTAAATACAAGTCACTCGTAAAAACGATATTTTATGACCAAAACATTGAATGACCTGTTGTCCAATTGGGGGAGACCCTACCAGTCCAAATAAGTGTACCATAGAAAGATTGATCCAATACCTGAAAGGCAAGGTCAGCTCATTCTAAAGGTAAGACTAATTAAGTCAAATAGTCTGTCTCATTTGCTTGATCCACAAAGGGCGACGGAATGGCACAGGGAATGAAAAGACACGGGGGTCATGTGTGGTACGTGGCCTCAAGCGAAGACATCCCGGAGTTTTCCTGGTTGTCAGTTTACATCAAGATAACAGCAGCTCAGTTGTCAAGAGTAACCTTTAAAGCTGATATTTAGTGAAACAGTGACTGCACTCAGTTTCAAAAGCGGAATTGAACACGTTTGTGCTTTAGTAGGCAAACAACCTTTTAACCACTGACTGATCAACTAACTGGCATTACCGTGAGTGGGTAGAGAAGCCTAAAGGAACTAGTTTACTGTGCTAGTCAGCAGATGCTGGCCAGGTTTTGCTTTTTCATTTTTGCCGTCCAAAGCTCATCTCCATAATTCATCCTCTGACTTATTAAGACGATAATCCCCTTGTTACACAGTCACCAGAGCAGAATTCACCAGGGAACTCTGCGCGTGGGTGAGGGTGTGTGCGTGTGTGTGTGTGTGTGTGGGAGGGGGAGAAAGAGAGCGAGAAAAGGGTGTGGTCTCCGACAAACCCAGTGAACCCTGATACCTCTTTCTTCTCCTTGCTCTCTCCTCCTCCCCTCCCCCACCTCCTTGGCTTCATTGCATCGGCTGCTCATGGATGCTAATGATTAATTGCTTATTTGCCTGGACGGGGGGTTTGATTGGCGTGTTCGCGGAGCAGACCTGACGAGCTGCCAAAGCTGTCGGACGGGGCTCGACGCAGACTATCAGCAAGATGGAGAGAAAGACAGAGACACAAACATTGATGGTTAAGAGTAGGCAACATCAGAGCCATGTGAACTTAATACTACGCGTGCATTTCACAAGCCACCAGCACAAGTACTGTACTTATAATGTGTGCAATCTCTTAACAGCTTTTAATGATATATATTTTCTTGTTAAAACACAGTATATAAATGCAAATGAGCACACAGGCATCTTTGCACACACTCTGCCAAATGACATCGTTCTGTCAATCATTCTGGTTTACTACAGCTGTGGCATACCCAATTTTAATCATGGTTAGAGGCAGAAGACATCACCACCCATCAAATTACATACGTTATTGCATGTCTGCAGCAGAAGTGCTCTATAATCTATATATGCAATACAAACCTAGCCCATGTTTTAAGTGAGAATTAACCTTGTGAGTTCATTTTGCAGGCATTCTCTACCTGCCTTCATGCGTCTATGTGCATTTCCCCCAGTTCCAAACAAGCTCATTCCGGACTAAATGGGTGACATGGGAATATCGCAAACTGCTCAGAGAGTAAAACCACTTGAAGGTACATCACTGTGTGTGTGCATGTGTGTGTGTCTGCCTGTACACAAGAACATGTTTTTTCTTTGTTTGTTGTATCTTGTCGTGTTTAGACGCAGCCCCACCCACTTAATGAGATCTGGTCTTCTGCCTTCATAGTAGACACAGCTAAGTAAATATATATTAATGATAATAAAAGTAACTAGAAAATTTCAGGAAATTTAGAGAAGGGACGGCCACGGTGTGCATGCTAAACAACAGCTAGCATGCTAATGCTAATGTTAGCTAACATGTTGGCATTACCATAAACCCATTCAGTACCAAAATATAGTCAAAAAGCTCAAATTAGCTAAAATGCTAACAACAGCTAGCATGCTAATGCTAAAATGCTAATCTACTAACATGTTGGCAATACTAAACCCATTCAGTACCAAAATATAGTCAAAAAGCTAAAATTAGCTAAAATGCTAACAACAGCTAGCATGCTAACTAACTAGCATGCTAATGCTAGCTAACATGTTGGCATTACTATAATCCCATTCAGTACAAAAATATAGTCAAAAAGCTAAAATTAGCTAAAATGCTAACAACAGCTAGCATGATAATGCTAACTAGCATGCTAATGCTAGCTAACATGTTGTCATTAGTATTAGTAGGATTAGTATGAAAATATACTGGAAAAGCTGAAATCAACTAAAATGCATACAAGTGCAATGTAGTACTGTGTATAACATAGGGATTTTGGTTCCAGCTTTCAAACAAGAAAAAAAAAAAATCTGCTCCCCCTGGGATTCAAACCCACTACCTCTTGCATTGTATTCCTGTTCCTTAACAGTTACACTACAACATCAGTTATACAGCATTGAGTTTTAGGCCATATGATCTGTTGTCTCGTCTCCCAGTTCAGCTTTCAGCAAAGAAAAATTATTTGCTGCTCGCTCCTGGATTTGAACCCAGTACCTCTGGGATGCAAACCCTCTTCCTTAACCACTACACCATCCGAACATACATACAACATTGAGTTTTAGGCGATATTTTCTGTTGTCTCCTCTCCATGTTCAGAGTGTTAAACAGCTGCGAACGAACCTTTCCCATTCGAAAACTATAGCAGCTATCAGGTGTTAGCGATATTTATCCTTTGTGTTCAATTATTTCAAAGCACAACTCTCTATCTTATTCACAGATGAAATGGTACAGGCAGACAGGGGGACTGAGAAAGACAGAGACATGGTCAGAAAGACAAAGACAGATGGACTGACACATGGACTTGTTTGTAGTACTTCTCTCTATAGTACTGCATAGCATAACCTGTGTTTAAGTGGGGTTTAATAGGCCTTCAATGTGTATATACTGTGGAATGAACTTTAGTGAACTCTGATCAAAGGTGCTCCGTTTCCCCAGCAACAAGTGTGAGTGAAAATTGCAGCAGGTGCAAACACTTAAGATGATTAAGAGCTTAGATTTAGACTTCAAAAAGTGCGCCGAACAAATCGTTCCCATTCGAAAACCGTACAAGGTATCGGAAAAATTCTTGAAGTGTGAGCGAGATGTATCATTTCTCTTCGTTCATGCCAAAGCAGAAGTCTCTACCTTATTCACAGTCCGAGAGGGAGCGAGAGAAAAATGACTAAGAACATCTCTCTGGCTGAGATAATCCTGACCAGCCACAATGATAAATTATAGGAGAAAAGCCCTAAAACTGGGTTCCACTTTGAGCGATCTAGAGCTCGCTGAGAGAAAACCGTGCGACATAGGGAAATTTTGAAATGATCCTGAGAATCACAAAGGGCGGCTCTATTTCATGACCGAAAATCATGTCACTAGTGCGAAATATGTGGCCGTGACGTCGAGTTAAATTTTGATGAGGACCTTCCAAAAGTTCATCACTCCACACTCTGCTTAACGAGCTGCTCCACTCTAAAAATGTCGATTTGGGGCAAACTTTGGGTCGAACAAAGTCAAATTGTGACAAAACCGTAACAGCTATCGACATGCGGTCTTCAATGCTGAACACAGCACGGACGTGGCTACAATCTGGATTTCGAATGGTGTTGCTAAGTTATTGTATGGCTACACAGTAAATCTTCAAAAATAGTGGATTTTCATGATTTTTGGCCGTTTTTCCATTCATTTCCTATGGGGATTTTGGGCATTTTTTGGCGTGGTTTTTCGCTTATTACGTCGCCATGGTAACTCCAATCGCTTATAAAAGTAATAGCTAACATCACGCGATCGAGCCGGTCGTTTTGATGTATATATTGTGGGGGTGCACGCTACGGTACGACCCGCATTAACGGTGAAAGAATAAAGAGTCCGTTTAGGAGTGAAGAATAATAAGGGACTGCCCATGCAATTGCATGGAGGCAGTGCAATACATTGCTTTGCAATGGATTTGCACTGCCTCCATGCATTGCATTGGGCCGTCCCTTAATAAGAAATTGCCTAAAAAAGAATATGTAAATAAAACCAAAATGTTTTTTTAAACATACTTGTTTTACATTTTTTTCAATTACCTTTATATATATGTTTCACTCTGCATTAACTATTACAAGGAAAAATCTTTTTTTTTGTTAACCTAGCAGATTTTCCTCCACAATTGCAAACATTTGCTTCTAGAGAGTGAGTAATTGGCATACACCACCATAATAGCTTCCACTATGTGAAGCAATATTGATAGCATGCTGCAAGAGTCTGTGTGACTGTACGTGTGAGTTGTATAAATGATTCTCAGTGGGATGCATCAAACCATGCACAGCACAGTGGATCACCCTCTATTCTATTACCCAGATTCCTCATCACTCATCTGATATATACAGATCCTCTTCCTGTAAGCCTCTGCATTTAACTGTCTGCTCCTTTTCTGATTCCAGCTCTCAAGTCCAAATCACACTCCTATGGAAATTCCCAAAAGCCATTGTAACGTGACACTCGTCAGCCCACCTCTGCTCTTCGCTCAGCTTCCGCCAATCATGCAGACAAGTGTGCATAAAATTTTAAGATTTGATAGACAGACTCTCCTTTTTCGGGGGATTGAAAGTCAGCTTGTATGCCAGCCACAACACAAATAAACTCTCAGACCAATGTCTTCTTCATATTCGGGTTTAGGCTTAATAATGTGATGAAAGTGATTTAATGTGCCCAGATCAGCCAGTTAACAGCTATGAACGGTAAAGGGTAATATGGGCTTGTGGAACAATTGTGACTGACTGTAAGAACAGCACTAAAACACAGAAAAGAGTTAAAGTAAATTGCCCGTTGATAGCCCACCTGCATGAGTTTCCCGACATAGAGCTCAGCTCTGTGTGTGTTTTCTCAAGGTGCAGACATGAGCTGTAGGCCACACCTCTTCTGGAACCCCAGCTGCATAATTTTAAAATGCATTTTAAAGTACAACTCAATCCATGAGCTCAGTGGACCTAGTTGTATGTGAAAGGATGTGTGATCTTTAATGGGTCCATTTTTTTATATTTTTTTATTGCTGAACTATAATCTGAAATTTTCTGTTGTTGATAACGTTGTTTACAACTTGCTAACATTGCTACAAACTAGCCAACAGCTTTAGAGAGGTGAAGGTGATTTACTGAAAAACACAGTATATTTACGTATAACAGAATCAATAGTTTTTGCAACAGCAGGAATTAGCTAAATGTGTGTGAAAGTTTCAAAAATTCATATATTTTTTTGTTTTTAGAAAATAGTAGGGCACTTTTTCATCTAAAGATTTCTCACTCTGAAAATTTACGTCATACATTCATTTTTCATGAATATGTTAAACCCACTGTGATGGACTGGCGACCTGTCCAGGGTGTACCCCGCCTCTCGCCCGTTGACAGCTGGAGATAGGCACCAGCCCCCCCACGATCCCTGGAGGACTAAGCGGTTCAGAAAATGGATGGATGGATGGATGTTAAACCCATCCTTTTTGTGGAAGAAAAATTATGGATGGTTTTTTTTATTTTTTTATTCCAAATTAAAAATAGTGAAGTCTAGTAGAAGTGTAAGATATGGACCTTAGTCAATATACTTGCACAATAGATTCAGGCTCCTTCACATAAGTTCCATTGGCTTGTATTAGAAAGTCAACATGGTCATGATGTGGCAAGGCACACAATGAGGGCCCGGGCGAGATTTGATCCCACGACTCCCGGGTGAGAGTCATGCGCGCTAACGAGTCAGCCAGGGCACATGATCAATCGGAGCCACAGTGACAGGACCCCAGAAGCATTGAATGTTCCAGCTAAGTGACATATGAGCAGGGATGCACCAATATCGATACTGCCTGATGTACTCGTATCGGTATCGGCTGATGTTAACCGATACCATGAACCGATACTTAAGATGTAGAAATGCACCAATAATTTCACAGAAAACATTAGTTTTTAACTTTTAAATGTAAGTTTTGTGGTCATTTTATTAATATTAAATCTTTGTCTAATTCACCATCATTTCTTGTAACAAGCAGAGAAGAGAATAAAACCTGACTCCCCATTGATATCTAATTTTTTGTGTGGTAGAAGTATCGGCATTGGTACTCGGTATCGGTAAGTACTATGATCCAAGTATTGGTACAGTGTTGGTTTTGAAATAAGTGGTATTGTTGCATCCCTACATATGAGAATAATCCAGTGTAACTAAATCTTCTTTGCAAGATCAAATGTTCCTCTTTGTTGCATTCTTTACACGGACATCTGTGTGTCAGTTGACCTCCTCTCCGGATTATTCTGTCAGGAAGATGCCAAATACCAGCCGGTTCCCAGAGCTGCATTCATGGCTAAACATACACCTGCATGAAAGCAGTGCTTAATTTATCCCCTCAGCTATACAAACAAGTGCCCACATGTGTGTGCATATGCACGTCTAGGTGGTTTATCCACACAGTGCAGCCTGCTCGCCTCTTCCTGACAGTTGACTTTTTTCACACCTTTGTGCAAGGCTCTATTTTATCCCACTTACTGTGTCCCCCTTCTTTACGAGAAAGAGGAGCATCTCCTTTTTCTGAAGACCAGATGTTGGGTTATGGTATGCCAGCTATGCAGTCCCGCTTTGCATTGCAGTGCCTCAGGCTGATAGAAAAGAGGTGTGCAGAGTAGCTGAAATCATAGTGCAGGTAGCAGAGTAGCAGAAGAGGAAGGGATAAAACAGAAAAAAGAAGCAAAAGAGTGGGGGAGGATGAGTGAGGAGCCGAGATGGAAGGTCACTGAGTACGGTGTGTCCTTAGAAAGCCTCAGAGGGAGTGGACGGTAGGAGAGGCAGGGATAGGAGGAGAGGAGGAGTAGTGCCGCATGGCTGGGAAAAGAGGTTAGTAAACCAGTTGAAAGTGAATATCCGCCTTCTTACGTCGCAGCAGTTTCACATAAGAGTGCTTGGAGAATCAAAACAGGAGATTAACCGAGATATGGTGGAGGACAGATGGCAATGATTTTAATCTAGTCTGGACAAATCCATCCCATATGATGGTTTTAGCGCAGTGCTGAACAGACATGCATGATTTGTGGCGCTTCTGAGCCAATTAGGAAACCCTTGATTAGGGTTCAGTTTGAGGCAGCTGCAAAACACACTATTCGAACCACAAAATAAACAACACAGTGTCATGCTGCTTCTCTTTTACTGCTTTGTTGATTTTTCTGAACAATTTGTCCTCACATGAAAAATGTCACACTACCCTGTCAGCTCTGACTGCATCCCCACCCCTCCTCGCCACATCACCCACCATCTCTCTTTTTTCTCTGTCCTCTCTTTTCTTATTAGCAGCACACAGATTTTTTTTTTTCCCTTCCTAATTTTCACATCTTATCACGTTCCTTCACATTTGAACTTCTTGCAAGGACCAGGCTCAGTCAAACATAAAACAATTATTGATCATTTTATATGAAAATGAAAATTTTGATAAAAAGCAAACTACTTCACATGGTCATCTACACAGGGGGGGAAACCTGAAAAAAACGATAGAGAAAGTTATTAAATGTGGTTTTAAATTAGACATAGGGTGCATGCCAATCAAACTAATTCAGTGCACACAAATGCAATAAGTTAGACTAAAAGTTTAATTAATTATTTATACATTTATTGTACATCTAGAGGTTTATTACAAGAATTTATTTATGTTTAGTTAAATATCATAAGTACCATTATTACCGATTTTGGAAATGTTATGTCGTGGGCTATACAATGATTGAAAAGTCTGTTGAGTTAACAGTTGTCAAGCTGTCAGTTATTTACACTCTGTACAAGATGAATTAGCTACTAAAGGTCATTTAGGAAAAAGCTGGAAATCTAGATTACCCTAATCAAATATATTATTGGAACATTTAGTGAAAGGAAAGAGTTTGCTAGACAAAAGTACCAATGCCTGGCTTAATGACCATAGTGTCTCTGGTGTGCCATCAAACTGACCTGACCTAAACCTGAGGGAAAGATTTTTTTAAAACACACCAGAAACAAACAATGAAGACCAGTTTAATGTCAATGTTAAACCTCGGGAGGGCCACAGTTAAACCTAAATTATAATAAGGGCATTATAGGCACAGGACCAGGGGCCCGAGCCCTCTGGGAGGCCCATTTCTATAGACATGGTGGGGATCCACTTGAGTAGTTTAAGGAAGAATTTCTTTTTAAATGTCAAATGTGGCAGATATTCACTATCAGTTGCTTCTACAGTTTTTTTTTTTGGGTTTTGGAAGCTAATCGTGCACTTATTGGGGGAAAAAATGGCTTGCTGTGGTATTGATTACCGTAACAGACCGTCAAAGAAGTGTCTGCTTGTCAGGTAGGTAAGAGGATTGGAGCTCTGATTGGGGCTCGTTTTCTCCTTTCACTCGCTGGTTGGAGTAGCAGACAGGTTGGGTAGCAGCAGAGCAACAAAGTCCGCTTGTGACAGGGCCGAGAATCGGCGGTGAGCCTTCAGCGTCAGGGAGGAAGGAGGCTGATAGCCGCTGGTAACAGCAGAGAAGCAGGACGTCTCTGTGGTGATAAGAGAGCAGGAGACAGCTAGATCGGCTGGAAGGCTGCAAAGTAAGAGTCTCAACAGACTGGATGATCGCTGGTTATCAGTACTGGCATAATGAACGCAGTCAGAAGCTGGAGGCATGAACCGATCGATGCTTGAATATGCAAGGTGAGTCAAAAGTCTTTAAAAGTCTTTTAACGTTTGAGAGCGTAACTGTTGTCATGATTACTTTATGGCTGCTTTTTGCTGGAGCTTTTGTTAAGCTAAGCCCACCCATGTCCTCACCCCCTACCGTTCTTCTGAAATAGTAATGGAAACACAACCCGTTGGGGTCTGAGGTAACCCTAGTGGAAAAGAGGCAAGAATCTCTAGACCGCGGCCTTCTGGCTGAAAGCGGCTGAAGCCTACGTTAGTTTAAGTTAGGTCCAGACTAGCTTCTAACTAGCTTTTAGCTATGTCGGCTTGGAGTGTGAACCCTCCGTCCCCACCCTCACTGTGCCACCCTTAGCTCCACCTCCTTGCCTATTTCTGTATTTTCTAAGAGTGACCAGACAAGTGAAGTTGCCAAGATGGCGGCAGCGGGAACTGCACAGTAAGCTTAATTTTTTGCTCTTCAGAAACCTATGGGTGACGTCACCTGAGGGTTTGTCTAATGTATTTACAGTCTATGAGGTGAACTCAAGCAGGACATGTTTCCATAGACACGGGAGTTGCACCATTTTTATTAGAATGTATTTTTTTTAAAGTAAAAAATCTCGTTTAAATTATAGGCTACTACTTTTTTTGGCAATGGGGGGTCCCTAAAAATACTCTGTGCCCAGGGGCCCCTGCTATCATAATCCAGGCCTACCACAGGGTGATCATCTCCATCCTATACTGTTGTTTTAGACCATCAATGACAAAATGTAGACTATATACAGTATTTCAATACACATCCAATGAAAATGGAATGTTTGCATGGACCACTAAAATAATTGAGAGTTGTTCTTTGGAATGTAAAATTTGCTTTGATCTTGGTACAGCTTGTGGTGATTTCGATCTTTGAAAAAAAACAACCATATGCATTCATACTCATTATAAATGTGTTTAATGGTTAGCATATTAGTTGCTCATAAGCGCTCATCACAGTCAGAATCAGTCTTGTTTAAAATAACTGTAACCGTATTTTTGTACAGGTTGTTAATTGGAAAGACAGCTGATTTTGCTAATGGTTGTATCAAGTGACCAGGACAACCATTCATTGATTTGATTGACTTGCATCTCTGAAATTCAGACCTCTGAGTATAAATATAATTCAGCATTGCTTGCCTCTTAGCTTATGTCAATCTCTTTAATACACAGTAGTGGATGATCCTTTAATAATATTTTAAATGTGTGCATCCATTTTATTAAGTAGTCTAGGAAAGTAAATTTTTACTTAATCCATCCATGTATCTGTCTAACATCTGCTTTCCTATCTATATATTATCCATTAGGGGTGGGGCCGAACTGAATATAATATTTGGAAAGGCAAAAATGTGTTTTTTACGAACACATATTTTAAAAAAAAAACTTTTAAAAAGATTTGTATTTAGGAAGAAGAAAAACTTAATATCAAAAAGCTGTGTTTCCACATGAGACTGCAGTGCATGCGCCCCGGATGACAAGGGAGTGACGTTTAGAAAGGGACGGACCTGTCGAGGCTTCTGCACATGGGGCGCCCACTCTAACTGCTACGCCATGCAATGCCCCAATATAATGTAAACTAGAAGTGTAACTCCAAAAATAAATAAATAAAGTTTTACACCTAGTTCGAACTTTCCTCAAATACCATCCTCAAATAATACAAATACAGATACAAATACCAGCTGCTTTGCACAGACCTATTATCCATCCATCATTTCTATATTACTAGTTACAGCCTCAAATGTTATATGTTTGCATTACATATTAATGTCTCAAAAATGTGACTTAGTTACAAAACACTTTAAATTACTTTTGGCAAAATATTTTAAATATGTGACACAATTTTTTACTTACATTTTTATACTTTAACATCCATTTAACACGAGCGTGACACAAATACTGTATTTTTAACACTTTTATTAAACTTCATTTCTCAAGGTGCCTTTGTGTCCCTTATACCCCATGGCAATGTTTGTTAAATCACATCAAAAGGGAGCCTCCATGCCACCATGTAAATGTACAGTCGATCTCTTCCTGAGGCATCCTGATTCTGTGATGTTTTGGGGTGTTTTCCAATGCAAAGGAACCTCGCCTTAACGCCTTGGTCCCTCCCCGGTTGCTAAGAGATACGTCGTCAGGGACCGCTAAGGCACGTTCCAATGCTCATGTGCTACCGAGGAATCTGTCCTTCGTTTGTTAGCCGTTTAGCTAACTGACCAAGGATACATCAGACGTGCCTTGATGCCTTCTCTCGGTCAAAAATTTCCCAGAATACAACGTGGTAGCAGCCGGCAGCAGCTACTTTGGGGGTAAATTTCCAGTTTAAATGTAAGTCAACTAACTAATGCTATCGAGTTTATATCTAAAATGTTTGTTTTATTTTTTTATTGTTATAATTTTTTAGCTCTAAAGCAGTTATATATATGGCTGGTTAGTTGCTTAGTAGTTGCATCTTCTGTGGCTACAAGGTTCTAATTCACTTACCCATTTGATTTAACTGACATGTACACATTTTAAAAAAAGTAAAAACCTCATTATGCATTTCCATTTCCATGGCTGAAGTTAAGTTACTACGATATTATGTCACTACGACG
This sequence comes from Apricaphanius iberus, assembly GCA_028564705.1. Lineage (NCBI taxonomy): Eukaryota > Metazoa > Chordata > Actinopteri > Cyprinodontiformes > Aphaniidae > Apricaphanius > Apricaphanius iberus. Next base: position 755,120 of record JAPXFQ010001855.1, read on the forward strand.
GGCAGGACGTAAACAGAGCACGTAAACCGGCAGCCGCGATTATGTGAGGCAAGTCTGTTCCATTTAACCCTTTTCTTTGACGAAGGAAGGACAGTATCCTCGGAAGCAAGGCGCCTCGCCTACCGAGGCATTGCCTGGGTAGGCGAGGCGCCTTGAAATTGAGAAACACTGTTGGTTTTGAGCAACAGGAAGTAAACCATAGATCTTATACAGTATGTAACTTGATTTAGTCCCCTGCATTAGTTGGGTGAAAAAAACATTTTTTTAATGGGCAAGTAACTCAAGTTACTTCAAATGTAACGACTAAAATATTGCTGTAAATTTTTAAAGTAATGCGTTACATTACTCTGTTCCTAAAAAAAAAGTCATATATTCCTGTAACTCGTTACCTTGTAATGCGTTACTCCCAACAATGCATACTAAATTACATCAAATTTGGATTTAAATTGAACTGTAGCGGATTTTCTTTGCTTACTATTCAACTGTGCAGGAGCCCCAAACACTACTCACGTAGTAAAAAGTTCAAACTATATTTAGGAATCATGAGGTATAACTGTAGGGGTAAATCATATAAAGACTGGGACACCAGATGACAGAACCAGACAGCTGCATCAGACATCAAAGCTGAGCTTGCTCAGTCTCACATAGTTCATAAATCAAGCTGCTAACAACACATACAGTATAGGGTTACGCCTCTAAAAGAAGAAACCCTCACATGCTGCCTCATACATCACTGGCCTCAGGGACGCTGACCACATCCACAGCAAATGGCTGCCAGATTCCTACCTTATGACATTATACAGGAATTTTTTAGAAAGAAAATCATAGCCCAAGCTTTCTTCACCTCCCCCAACCCAATTACCTCATCACTTGCCTCCTATACTGCTATGTGCCCTACATTTACAGTATCAATTCGGCCAACTTGAGTGGTTTGAAAAATCTGAAATTGTTTCTTATATTTCTGAGGCTGAATATTATTTCACTGTCATTCTTGCCTCATTCCTCCTGATTTGCTTCCAAATTGCTGTCCCCATCCCTTTTCCGGTTCATCTCTTCTCCTCTTGACCACCTGTGGCTCTATTTCCTCTCCTGTCAAATCCTCTGGCCTTGAAACGCACATACCCTCCCCTCTGTCAACTCATCCATCGCTGCCATTGCACTTGTGTCTTATGATCATACTGAATATCGTTGGGCTTACTCAACTCAGCCAAGCCACACACAAACACACATTCTTGTTTTGCAAGTGAGAACCTTCATTGACTTGCACAAATTTTAGTGACTGTATTATGCCAAACCAAGACACTTTTCCTAACCCTAACCATTACCAGTCTATTCCTAAACTAAAATGTAATTCACACCATACCTCTAAAACCAACTAGTAGAGCTTAGTAATCATGTCTGAAAGTGTGGACCAGGTGACATGTGCTCACTCAGGTGAAAAACCTAAAACTCTGAAACCTGGTCCTCAGTTTGAATGGTAGACAAGAGCAATCTCTCTCTCTTTCTCTCTCTCTCTGTCCGTCTCTCACTCACACACACACGCACACACACACACCAAGTAACATAGGTTGCGCTCAAACCGGGCACATGTAAAAAACATGCTAGGATACATTATCTATGGATTTCAATGCCATTAATGGAAATGTGACTGTCCTTGTCTATTTATATTGAGGAGTGTGTTATTTTTATTCATTTGTTTATTTATTTGCTTTTATGAGGGATTGCTGAGGAACTACTGCGATTGGAGTCTGCATGTTCCGGGTACAACCTCACGTAAATGACTCAACACAATCTGCTTGGATTCCTTACATAGACATTTTTACTGATTGGAATGACTTTTCTTGTAAAATGCCTTGAGATGACATCCTTTGTGAATTGGAGCTTTATAAATAAACTGAATTATTTATTTATTGATTTACTTATTTATTTAGTGTCCTCTCCAGAAGGACACTAAATAAATAAAAGGGGGAAAAAGAGGTTGGAAAAATGTAAGAGGAGAGGGTGAATTGAAGATAGATAGGAAGAGGATAAAGAAAATACAGGATAACATCGTAGTATGCTCCTACAATTGCAGGGCAGCAGAGAGAGGGAAAAATATCCCACAAATTTATATGTAAATACAACAATAGCAGCACTGAAAAGCTTATGGTTCCAATTATTACAAGATGTATTTGTGAAAACCTCAGCCCAAGAGTGCATCTGTAAACACCGGAATCCTCACCCCGTGTGTGTTTGTGGACAATGTAAACTGAGGATCCTGGTTTCTCTGTACAAGTATTCAATAGCTGGCATGATACACCATTAATCCACCTCCTAAGAATTGATGCAGATACAAAAGGGATCAGAGCCATAGACATCCAAAGGACCCCCAGAGCACAGAAGCCCCAGACAGACCAATGCATGGGCTGACCCCAGGGAAACATCTAGCAGCATCAATGAAGAAAATCCATGGGGGCTGCAGCGACGAGCCTATAGGCTTTGCCAACAATGGGCTGTGCCAGTGCAGGTCCTGCCATGGACCCAGATACCCAAGAGCACCCACCTCCATCAGCAACCTGACCAGGGATCTGTCATGAGTCTCGTCATCCAGCCCCATTCCCTCACTCCCTCTCATCGTCATCCTCACTTGTGTCTCCAATCATTCACACCTGATCCTCCTTACCTCTTGCCTTTATAACACGTCGCTTCAGTTCATTGTTCAGATTTCATTTAAGTCATATTGCTGTCTCATGGTGTCCTACTCTGCCGTTCTCCCTTTCGTCTGATATCCTGTCTCTCCGTTCCTGCCATCACCATCTTCATCATCTACATCAGCACCAGCAGCACTCCAAAAGCCAACATTCCAATCCCCTTCTGCCCCATGTCAAAACGCAACACCAGGTCGAACCTTACCAGTATCTAAAAGGTAAACGGAACCAGCTCCTGAATCTCAGGACCACATACCACAGATTACCGAGACCAAGCATCCAAATAACACCAATAAACCTACCAAACACAAAACTCATTTCAGGAGATATAACAGAGATGCCAGACCCAACCTACATTGAGCCACCTGACAGCTACTACTAAACATGAACCTCCAGGATCCCTGCAACGAATTAATGTCCACCCAAGCCCACGATAAGCACAATGAACATCCCAGACAAACTTGAACCACCACATCCCATACGCAACACAGTGGCCAACCAAAACCACCCACTAGCAATCATGATCAGACCACAGAACCCACAACCCAACCCACCCAAACAACCCACCCATGCCAAAAACGCAAGGACATCTCTACATCTCCGGCAATAACCAATTCTCCTGACCGCCAGTGCCCAAACAATCCAGCCCAGTGAATGTGTAAAATACTGTGGACTACCTTATCCCTCAAGGTACTCTCCCACTGATCTTTTACTCTTTTATTGCTTTTACAAATCAACCATGATTATTAGAATTTAACTCTTTTTGGACAAAAAAACTGTTTCCTAAAAAAAAGTATTTCTGCAAAAAAATAAATATTATATAAAAAAATATTTAACATATGATTCGCTAAATAATAACCTTCTTTAAAATTACCGGCTTAATTTAATAGAGGCCCAGTCAATTGGATCTAGTAGTCTCACAATGTGTGTCTCAAGCGATTGTGGTATGAAGACACCCTTGTCTTGAAGGTCCATTTAATGGTTAAAATGTATTTTTGTCCACCGTTACAGCAAATACAAGAGAAAACTCCAAGGAAGTCTCAGGATAGATACAAAAAGCCACTGAACATCCCCTGGAGTTGAGTTATATCCATCATCAAAAACATGAAAAAATGGGTGACCCTTTTTAGCATTAAACTGGATTGTAACACAGTAATATATGCAATAATTAATTTAATCCTTCATGCTGAAATTAGCTCCAAAGATGAAGATTTGTTTAAACGTCTTAGAATCTGCCAGAAGTTTTCTAAACTGGACAAGATCTAAAGAATCATCTAATCACAGGACTTCATTATGTTAAAACCAGTGATGTCCAGGTCACACAGTAATGTGTGATGAGCTGTATTCATTCAGATCTTTATCTTGTTAAATACAGCTGTTTCAAATGAAAGAGAATCTGACACGTATCTGCAGAATTTCATCCATTTCAATCAGTTTTGTCTTAACAGGAATACATTGAAAACATGCAGAACAGTGGTCCTTGGGAACCAGAATCGGCACCACGTGTTCAAAAACCAAAATACAATACCTTCCAAAACATTTAATCAAAGCTTTATCATGCATCCAATTGAGATCAGTCATCCTTGGTCAACACATGAGCTTACTTGCTTTCAGGTCACATGCTCCTGCCAGTAACAAAAAAACAACAGTGTTCTTTGATAATTATCTGTTTTAAATGCAAGCTATGATCGGAATGTGGTTGGGCATGTGGATGCTCTAGCATAACTTTATCATGTGAAGGCTCTTACAACACAAAGCTTGCACATAAACACTCTAAAACAACCACATGCACACTTCCACATGCACCTGTGGAACACAGAAAATGGGATTACCCATTGTTAAGCAAAGCAGGCAGCACCCAGTTAAGAACAAACAGCCCTAATCACCTTAAGAATGTAAATAAAGCAGCTATTTGAAGCACTCACATGTGAGTAACAATGTGTAAACCCTTGTACCATAAAGTGTTGCAAGATCACTTAAGGTGAGGAGATTGGATTAGGGTTCTTAAACATTCTGGGAACTTTTGTTAACAAAAAGGGTTACTTCAACTATAAATTAAAATATTATCCGATCTAGATTATTTTGAAGGAGTGAAGAGTTTATTTCAGACTAATGTAGAACATTTTTAAAAAGGAAGAAAAATGATACATACTTTTTTCTTTTTATAAAGAGATGACAGATGACTTTTATTGCAAAGGGCCCTAAAATAACATTTGTTGTGAATTGAGTCTTTATAAATACAATTAAACTGAATTAATAATTTAAAATGTAGCTTACCTTTGCATTCTAATTCCGTGACTAACTTTGGAGAATCACGATTTACTGCAATTATAGGTGCAAATCTCTTGGGTTATGTCTCTAAGCACTTCATGTATTAACGGATGGAAATGTTCCGCTCATGCTCATTCAGACTGGATGGAAAGTGTCTGTGCACATTAACTTTGTCTTGTCAGCGACTCAATGGGAATTTGATTAGGCCATTCTAACATACGAATATAATCTATACCATTCCATTATAGCTCTTGTTGTATGTTTAGGGTTATAGTCCAGTGAGATGGTGTCTCACGTTGTTTGCATCCTCTTTAAGCTTTGCTTGGACTACTTCTGTATTTAGTTCCTTCCATCTTCCTGTCAACTCTGACCAGCCTCCCTTTTCTTGCTATAGACAAGCTCAATCCATCCTTCAGTATGGGCGGTGATAAACTAAATGAGGGGTGGCCAAGATAAGAGAATTTACAATTGATATACCACACCGAACACCCATCTGCTCCTTAATACTGAACAGTAATGAGCAGGTAAAAAAATAGCTTAATAATTTTAATACATGTGTACATTATAGAATATAGAAATCAAATTCCTATTGTAGCACAGATGTTAAAACACATTCTTATCTCTAATAATACTGGTTATGCATTCATCTTACATTTGAATAACTATACAAATAGCATATTTTACATATTAACTATACAAAATTACCACTTATCTATTTTAAAATTGATTTAAAATTGATTTTTCTTTTTTAGTCATTGCTTGAAAAAACATATATGAACCCATACAGGTCAACTGACTTTGCTATTCTAGCCTCAATGTTAAGGACACTCTGGTTCCACAGCCTCCCATTAGACATAGTTGTGCACAAATGGGTGTTTGATCAGTTTAAGAGCTGGAAAGCTTCTCTGACAGGTCGCTGTACTTACGGGTAGTGAAACTGCTAAAAAGACAAAGAGAATGTAAAACATGCGTGTAAATTTTAAGAAACACTTTAAATTCTACAGTAATTTGATTTTATTGCTTTGCAAAACACTATGATGAGTCTTGGCTTTGTGAAAATGCAAGCCAATGATACTGTTTGTACCAGACATTGTTGAAGAATATTTTTACTGGTCGCCTTGCATTGCACTGTAGTAGGAATGAATAAACTGTGGCTGAGATGGACCAGCATCTACAGACATATCTGAAAATATCTGAAAATTACTATAGAATGTATGTATGTTTCAAGGATTTATACATTTATACAAAATATTGATTAAAAATTTACAGTTCCAACAAAACACAGATTAAAAACTCCCCAGTTGTTTGTAGAAAAGAGGAAATATTAATATATACCATGGGAACCAGATGGTGAAGAATGTGTTGTTACAACAGAAGGAACCATGAGTCATCAGCATCCGGTATTAGTATACTGTACAGTAGCTACAGAACCATCTTCATCAGTAGACCTGAAGATTATGAAAAAGAGGAAAATAAATAACTCCCAGTGTATACAACTTTAACATATGAATGTTGTAATTATACCTGTGGGAATGACAGCAATCAATGCTAAACCATAGGAATGACATCACTTTATATATTTTGTAAGAATCTTGTTTATTGGTGATGAATTCTAAAAAAAGCAACATTTAGAGGAAGAGAATATTTTAATCATATAACATTTCATAATATCCAGTTAGTTTGTATAACAACCAGGTCGCCTTAAACTGCAGTATTTTCAGACTTCATAGTAACTCCAATCATTTTTGTCCCACTAGTTGCCACAAATATTCAATAGCATTCAAATACAATTTGCTGTGGCAAAAACATAGTTCAATATATCTTCAACATCTGAACAATATTAAATTGTGTGTAGATTTATCAGATCTGGGGTGGCTGTAGGGGTGGCCAATCAGATTTCAAGGGAGGCAGTGGCCACCCCTGGCCCCAACCCAGATTCACCATTGACTATGGGGGTAGTATGTTACAGGTGATAAGAAATAATCAGAAAAAGAAAGGAATTTTTTTTTAAGGTGACACTGGTGCTAGTTTTTTACTATGTAAAGAAAATTAATATATTGGTCAATATTTTTCATTTTTATTTCATGTAACAAGAAACATTTCTTCAACATGTTTGCTTTAGTCATCTATGTTAGAAAACTTCTTTCTATTGCTAACAGTCATGCCCTCCATGGGTAATTTGGGGGTGGTGTTTGGCACTGTTGTTGAGTTTCTACTTCTGCACTTGAAAAAATAACTTTTTTTCAACAACTACTTTACATTGCATGATGCTGTCACCTCTATGTATCTGCTTCCTTCCACTTCATGACGATGGACTACCTTTTGTTGTTTCATCATATGAATTCCATTGAAGTTTCTGACGAAAAGTAAGAAAAGGCAATATTTTTTGAAAAGATCTTGAGCAGAAGTGTTTCCCTGCCTCTTGCATTGCAACTTACAACAGAAAATGCTAAGTAAGCTCAAAGATCACAACATGCATGCAAGCTTCAGCACTATTAAGTTTCATCTAAATAAGATGTGCCTAAAGTTAGTGGGTTGCTTTCACTGGTAAAAACAATTACTTTTATCTCTACTTATCCGGATAGAAGGAACTAACAGGATAACTAAGGAAGTACTTAAGGATAAATCATAATCATAATGCCATTTGCTACTACAAAATCATACACTGACCTTAGAGCCACAATCTGTAGCTAAGAAGTGATTAGTAACGTATCTGGATTGTACAATGTGTGCACAGAGGTCACAGTAGTTTGGAACATAGCAGCTCAAACATTATCATTGAGGGCAGTCAGGAGTTACCGCTCACAGTTGTTATGTATCTGTAAGAGTGCAAGAGAGTGTGTGTGTGTGTGTTTGTGTATGTCTGTGTGTAGAGCACGTGATTGTTAAAGCTACCAGAAATATCTTACCTTTGCTCTTTCTCTGTGACTCAGCAGTTCTACTTTCATAAGCATCATTGCATGTGTGTGTGTTTTTAACCACATCAGTTCAACTCATGACCTTTCTAAAAGGTCTCACTGTCCAGTTGCCTGAGCACTGACTTGCAAGCTGACCATGACTGACCCACTACAGCAGGTTTTGATTTGGTTGTGCAATCTGTACTGTATCTTTCTAGAAATATGTGCTTGTTTCATGCATATTTAAGTGAAAGAGGACTTGCAGCTCTTATCAGTCACTTTAACAAGAAAGATTACCTCTTAGATGGATGTTCTTTGTGTACTAAGTGCTGCAGCTTTGTAGTGCATTACACCTAAGACAAAACATCAAGAGACTTGGTTTTACCAGGGGCATTGTTGTGGATGTTTTAAATGACGCAATGCTGCAAGTGTTTTGTTACTGAACACACTGAACTCAAGACACTCTAGCGCCTGAGGTCAGGTACGGTTTGTTCTTTTTAAAAGTCTCTCTTTATGGAATTTTACACAAATAAAGAAATGATGCTTTACACCTACTTCTAAACATTAAAACCACTGTTCCATGCCATAGTCAGCGAGTTTACATGCAGTTTATATGCAGCCAGAGAAAGAACAATTATTGTTTTAGTCCGACCGAAAACGAACTTTTGAAATACACATATACTTCTTAGAGTGACTTAAAGTGTCATTGTTGATGGCCATACAGGGCAAAAATCGTAATTGCGCAATTTTCTGCTACTACAAGGCAGATAATCGTAGTCCAACCTCCAACAAAACTATATATTCAGCTAAATGAAAATCACATCAGACTCTCTTTCATATAAGGCAGCGAGTGACAAGGTAAATATCTGAAACAAATGCATTTGTGATTTATGCACGGTGGCGCAGTGGTTAGCACTGTTGCCTTGCAGCAAGAAGGTTGTGGGTTCGTATCCTGGCCCAGGGTCTTTTTGCATGGAGTTTGCATGTTCTCCCCGTGCATGCGTGGGTTCCCTCCGGGTACTCCGGCTTCCTCCCACATTCCAAAAACATGACTGTCAGGTTAATTGATTACTGTAAATTGTCTTTAGGTGTGAGTGTGTGCATGGTTGTTTGTCGTGTTTGTCCTGCCCTGTGATGGACTGGCGACCTGTCCAGGGTGTACCCCGCCTCTCACCCGTTGACAGCTGGAGATAGGCACCAGCACCCCCATGACCCATTAAGGATTAAGCGGTTAAGAAAATGGATGGATGGATGGTTTGAAAAATTTTCAGCATTTTTTAGGTTAGTGATATTATTCAGATATTTTTTTTTTCATTAATAAACTGTAATGTTAGATGAAATTACTTCGATGGAAAAAGTGACATATTCCAGTGTAGTTTCACCGTGACTGGTGCTAGTTTGAGAAACAAAAAAAAGAAAAAAGAAAAAAATACAGGTGAGTGTTGTTAGCTGTCCAGCAGAAAGCATGCAACCTCAGCGTGTTTCCTTAGATTTTGGTGCTCCTTCAGTTATTTCCATCAAGAGAATGCAAAGCCGATGTTTACTCTATTTTTCTGGCTGTGTTGATCGTCTCCGTGGGCTTCCGTCTCTTATCCAGAGCCATAGGCTGGATCCGTGTCACTTGAAGGCACGGACACAACAGCTGATTGCTTACCTCTCCCCGAGCAGGGAACTGATATTACGCCCTAGCAACCTGGGTTTGGTACGTCCGGATCAGGTTGGTCGGCTTGTCCAGGTTGGAGAACAATTTTTTTTTAGCCTGTTCATAGAACTATTCATTTAAACTTCTATAGAGGATGAGGGGATAGTGAAGTAACCACATAATCAAAAATCGGTAAAGGCATTTTTTCCACATAGACTCACATAGAAGGAAACACAGCCTCCAATATATCGGCCCTCATACAATGGGTTACATGTTATATGTTATGAAGCAGACAATAACTTTCCATGATTGGGCATCATTTTATTCATTTTCAACAACATTTCGATCAATATTCCCAGAGATTTATGGTAAAAACTACACACTGTCAATTTAGGTCGAACCAAACAGGAGTTTGAGAGATAAAAGACATGTACCCACGTAATACAATTGGAAAATCTGCATGTCAACAACGGTCAAGAGTAGCCAAGCTTTTGGCAGCCTCGGCACTGCCCTTTCGGGAAGTGATGAGACTGCGGAAGCAGGAATGAAAACAACAGAAGAAGTAGCAACAAAGAGTGCAACACAATCAAACAGTATAGTCATTACAAGATGTACTGTGCTGCAGCATAAGTTGTGCATATTCTGCTTTTACACCTCCTGCTTCACTGACTTTAGCATGTGTTTACTATCTGTGTGACTCTTCTCCAACGGAGGATTGTCAGCTCGAAAAGGTGCATTTTGCCACTAAGTGTCACATAGTTGGTAGCACTTCATTCAATTAGTGATATGTAAACTAGGAGACGTTTCTCAATTCTGGCTATAGCCTAGTTTATACTTCTCCGTCAGCAGGTATGCATCCACACGCACCTGTATTGATGTAGATGTTTTCCTTTTTAATTTTTTCGTTGGTGTGTCAGGGTTACAAAGCAATTCTCCGCAACAACAGTAGGGGTGTGCCTACCATTGCACTGACATCTCTGGCCAACTAGAATTTATTTACTTCAGCTAGTAAACGGACAGTCACTCAGGAAGCGATGGGCAACAGAGAGCAAGTTTTGATTGATCTGAAATGCTTTTTACTAGAAGTTCAGCTCATAGAATACTGCAGCAGTCTGTTTTGTTGTTATCTACAAGTGGTGTTCAAAATCGTCAAAAAAACATATTAAATAAACAGGACTTACAATTTAAAGCATCTAGTGCCCAAAAGCTGGATTGACAACTAATTTTATCGGCTATAGAGCACCGTTGTGGAGGAACGATCTTGGGCTGATGTTTGACCAACCAATCAAAGACTTGCACTCTTTGTTGTGTTTGAAGTATACTAAAAAAATTGGGCTGTACTCCTTCCGTGTTTGCGTAAGAGAGAACCCTTATGTCGACAGATAATGGTGATGATGGTGGTGGGGTGCGAGGATGGAGAGGATGCTTCACAGTGTTGGTGTCAGTCAAAATACAAAGCATTGGCGCAAGACCCTTTGGTTGTAATGCAGAGCATTTTTATAAAGAAAACCTAACTATTTTAAGATTATTTTATGAGTGAATAAAACTCATCCAGACGTGTGTATCCCAATGTTAAATGTGAGCCGAAACAGATTTTACTTTGATCACTCACAACAGTCTATACTGTTAAATTGCTTGCACTTTGTGCATTTAAGACATCTTTTAAATTTAACTAAGACGGCAATGAATTTGCTACATTTGCTGTTTGATAATCATATATGTCAATTTCCATTATTCATGAAATAAGTAACATTTGTTATATAGTTATAAGTAAAATGTGGACACCAGAGTTTTCTCCCTGATTCATTTGATCATGCTTTCACGTGTGTTGGAACAAATTGTTTAAAGACTCAGTGGTGTCAGTTGAAATGTGATACCAGCTTTGAGAAAAGCATCCATAACATTTAAATATTACAACTATAGTTTAAATCTTTCCTATATTTTATTATGATTCAATATCATAAACGATAAAACCATATGCATATATGCATTGTAATTTTAACTGTACTTCACTTGTCAGTAATTTTATATCTCAAATTAATTTAAATATCAATAAAAAAATATAAGAATTTTTTTGATACTGTTGTAAATTTAATAGTTGGCTTACACTCGATAACCATGTCAAACACCTAAAAATGAGCTTCTACAATTTATTCTGTAAAATAATTGCATACTTTGTTTCTAAAAGGTCAAAGCTTGTGCCAAATGACTGTTTTAAGAGTTTTTCTGTTCTTAAGTTCCAAGATTGGCATGAACGGAATACTGCAGCCATCAGAGGTAAATTGGCAAAAACACGACCATACTACTTGACCTAGTTAACATGAATAAATATTGACCTACAAGAGTGCCCTGTGGAACACCAGAAGATATAGAAGGAGTTGATATAGAAGGAGTTGATTTCAACAACCAGCCATAACTCTGATTAATTTAGTAACATGAAACCTCACTGAAGACAGCTTTAAATGTAAGTTTATAGATCCAGATAGCAGGAGTTAACAGACAATTATTGACCTTAATTATGGTATTTAGTATACTAAGGGCAATATTGTGCATTATTATGTACCCAGGGTTAATTACTGAGAGGTTTTCTTTTGTTACATTTATAAAAAAGTAATTCTCTTTAATTTGCCTCATGCCATGTGGGCATTTTGCAAAAGATTACAATCTGAATGTTAATCCCATTGTGCAATTATGAAGTATTTGAATATCTTCCCTTATTCATATGAATATGAGAGACACAACGGCCAGCGCTTCTTTGCCACTGGATACACAGTTAGTGTTTGAAGCCTCTTTTTATTTGTAAAGCTTAGATGGAAACATTTCCAGTTAGTAAGCTTAAGGCCAGCTTTGTTTTTGTGGAAAAGGAAATTGCAGTTTGTATGAGGGCAGTATTCCTATCATGACTCAGATGTTCCTGTGGAAATAAACTGTTGCCATCACAAAGCTCACTTTTGTATCTGATGATCACTTAGTCAAATTCATCAGATAAGGATCAGGATCTTTTAGGATTCTATAAATCCCAAAGTAAAAGCATCCTCCTTTGTCCTCTTTCTTGCCTTTGTAATTGTTCCTATTTTCTTGCAAATGTATGATAAGCTTAGATGTGGGATAGGGAGCAGTTTGTTGATAGCATAAGTATATGAATACAAGAGCTGTGGCAGAGATGATAATCTATGTTTTGCAAGATGATAATAATAATTCACTATGTTATGGCTGAGACAAAAAAGCCTTATTCAACAAGCTGAGATGAGTAAGAACAAATTTGTAATTACAGTTTGAGCATGAAGGAGAAATAAAGAGTTACAGACATAAAAATAAGCATTTGTTTAGGAGAATTGCCATCTTGATTCTTATAATATGTCAGGAAGTCATCAGGCTCAACCTAGAGCAGCTGTGACTGATGACCTCCTCACCATTCATTGGCTGGATACTTTTCCTCCACAACTACAAAGAACCTCTCCTTTCACCTCACTTTGCTCTGTCATCGTATTCTCCATGACGAGAAACTCATGGAAACTCTGCGCATCAGAATCCAAGACTTCAAGTTCCAACCTTCAAGCTCGAAGCTCCTCTCTCAGCCTGAGGATCCAGGCTCGTCCTGCTCAGCCCAGCTCTACCCGCTTCGCTCGGATCACCACCGGTCTCCCGTGATCGCCTACCGTCTGCGTCTGTAACACACCATTTCTCACCAGAGGCTGCTCCCCATCCATCTGCAGCCTGAAATAATCATTTATTGTCTTTGATGATTTTGTACAGTGCAATGCAAAAGTACATTTCAAATTGTATCACATTACAGCCACAAATCGCAAAGTATTTTTTAGGGATTTAATTTGATATACCAGTTCAAGGTTGCATATCTGAAGGGAAATTAACACAATACATGCTTTTCCCAAGCAAGTTTTTTTCTGAATAAAAGTGTGTGTCTAAATAAAAATGTTATACCCTTCTTGCTGAGAATAAATGGCTTTATTTTTAACCACCCTCCCACATTAAGACCATGTACTTGTGGACTGTGTGACTAATAGTTGTCTTGTTGGCATATTGTCTCCCTTGAGTAGTGGATCAGTTCAGCTACTCTATAGTTCCATGAGGTTCTTTTCTGCTTCTCTGTTTGATTTTATATTCTACTAACACAACATCATATGGTATGGTTGAAACCTGTACAGTATATCCAAAATTCAAACAAAAATTACGAGTGTCTGCTAGGGAATGAAAAACACAAATTGAAGCCTATGCATGGTTCCATCATTATTCTTCCACAACTTTTTAGATCCAAAACACTGTCAGACAGCTGGCCAGACTGGCCAGTTGGTAATGGAGATTAAAAGAAAAAACAGCAGTCAGCACACAAGCATCAAAAGCAAACTGAACAATCCCTGCATAAGCAGAGAGCAAGCACTAAACTTGCATTAATTTAAAAATAACTACATGTTAGTCATTAACTAATATCAAATTGAAAAGCTTTTTATGTAATCTTGTCAGCCACTGTGGCTCATCTTTTGTCATTACAGCTACTGGTTAAGAGACCATGGGAGAGAAATTGGCCCTAGTCCCCGCTGGTGCCAGCCGGCTGTAGGCTCATCAAACCAGTTCCCTCCCTGCTGTGACAAGCACAACTGGCCATTATGTTTGGAAGTGCCTTAGTGTGGTATAAAATATTTATCAATGCTTCATTTGACCCCAGGGAACCGTGTGATGATGCACTTCAAGCAAATTTAAATGCTGGGAAACTAGCAATATAAGAGTTCTTTCATCTTTACTTATACCGGTGACCACAGTAAATGGATATATGATGCTTTATAAGGGTTTCATATGTCACAGGGCAACATAGAGACTGAAAAGGAAAACAGCCATACACACACACAAACACACACACATACACACACACTCCTAAAAGCAATTTAGAGAGACCAATTAACCTAACCGTCATGGTTTCTTTTACTGTGGGAGTACCTGTAGGGAACCCACACATGCACAGAGAGATTAATCAAACTTCATGCAGAAAGACGACATAATATCTACTAAAAAAATCTTAAACATTAAACATTGTGGTTGATAAAAACAATTTGTGCTGCTTTTTATATCACAATCAATTTTCCATTATACAGTTAATGATGTTTTCCTCTTCTGAAGGATATTCGAAACAATATACTTCTGTGAAAGCATTGGGGTTCCACAGGGTTGATTGCTTGGTTCACTTGTATTCATGATTTACATTCACACCTTTATTTATATCACTGACGATTTTTGTGACAGCAGTTCCATGAGTTTTCTAAACTGAATTATAGCCTACCTCAGATAAATGACTAAAAGGCAGGTAATCACCTTTTATATTATATCACACTATTATCCCTTGAACAAGGGAAGTTATATTTCTGAATTAAAATAGCTACAAATTTTAACTTGCATCAAAAAGTAGTAAAGTTTACATGAGAAATTTTTTTTACACAATATTTTTTATAAAGCCTCTAAGAATGTAACATCTAATGAAAAAAAGGAAACACAATTACTTCTTAAGGTTGGACCCCACCCCCCACTGTATAAATGTACTGCAAAGAAAGGTTGGATTCTTCCAAATACAGTTATTTACTTTATTACTGTTACCTAGTTATTTTTCTAGGGGTCTACTGTAGGGGTACTTTTATAGTTAAAATTAAGACTAATATGTAAGAAGTAAGGTAATATGTAGGCAAATCAGACAGTGTGTTTTTACCATCAGCCTGATTTGATGACGGTTTGGAGGACTAATCAGTGCTTCCTCTGGCCTATCTCTGGGGATCCATTTATATGTTAACATCTGTATCAATCAACAGCATAGACAGGAGTAAGTGCTCCTGTCAATAGAAATGGCAAGTTTCATACACAGTAAAATTAGCAGATTGCATGCCTGAAGGAGAGTGGGTGCAGAGTATCCACACAACCCCATCTGTCTAAAAGAAACACATGTGGGCTTTGCACCATCAGTAGCTGAAGGTTTATGCAGTGGTGAACCTTTGGTGTGCGTGTTTATTGGTAGCAATGGAAGCTGGAACAGATTGTTTACTGGAGTCATTAAGTTATCCAACCTAGAGAGACAACTATTCTATATACTTTTCTGCTTGTTTGTGTGAGTCTGTGTTTTTGAGGAAGAGGGTGGTGGGACACTTTAAAAGCACCTCAAACAAGTAAATGAGAGACAAAAGGGTTTTAGTCCTTTTTATAGCCTGGAATTGGTAGCGATGAAGGAAGATTGTTTAAAGATTTAGTCATGGAAACACAAATGCAATAACACACTGATGCCATGTCTGTGCAACCATCTCTTGAATATATCCATAAATATTTATCTCTCTTCTTAGATGGTTCACTCATTCCCTAGAAAGCATGTGTCTATGAGGTTGCCAAGGCTCTGAGATCAGGAACAGAACTGCAGAGCTACAACAAAAAGCTCTCCAGGGAGCTTTCATCACAGACTTGCTACTTGTTTTTATTAGACATACAGTAAGTGTCTGCATTTACGTGATTGTCTTTTCAAAAGCTCAAAAGCTTGACACTAAAATCTCCTTTTTTATTTTATTGAGACTTCAAATAGCCACTTTGGGGGACACCTGGGAAGGACAGCAGAAAAACATCTACAGAATAGTAATTTCCTATCAAAATTGAACTTCAAAAACAACCAAAAAGGATTCAAATAAGGGGGAAAAAATTAATTTAATGTGTTCCAACTTCAATAACTACTGAGTGGTTACTGTTACAAGTTTGACAGAGAGCCCAACCATCTGCATGTGATCCAGTGATTTGAAGAACTGCACCTTTTTTCATTCAGACAAGCACAGTAGAGGGTGACACGAGAATCAATTGTCGCTCCCGTCCCGATCCCAAAAAAATACTCCTGTCACGCCCCGATCACGTGACAACCCCCCCAAAAAAATCTTGTCCCGAAAAAATCCCGAGAGAAAGACTCCCGTCCTGACCCGAATCCCGTAGATTATTAATTTACCTCCTATGGCGCTCGCTCCCCACCCCCGCCCCCTTTTAAACCATAGCGTGGCACAGTATCAAATATCATCTATTTAGCTTTATCCGCCGTCTGTAACCATATCCTGCATTCTCGTTTGGCCACCTTACCACATCATGAAGGGACTCGTCTGACTACCAAACTATTAATGCTGCGTTCGAGAGCTCATCCACCAGTGGGACGTGGGACTTATCCTACCTGAAATGTATTAGCTCCCAACCTTTAAGCGTTCGAGGCAATTTAAGTGGAATGTAAACAGAAAACATGGACGACCGCCGCGCTAAACAGATAGTCGCTTTGTTTATTAAGGGGCATGCTAACAGATAATAACGACATTCACACAATAATATGAAAAACAAGTTGTGTTAAAATTACAGTGTCTAAAACAACACTACTAGCAGAGAAGTACAGTTTTTAGCCTAGTCGTTCAAGTTTTACCTCTCAGGACGTGAGACTCCGTGGGCGCCGCCATTATCCTCCGACTTAATTTTGGTGTATTCGGGGCACGTCGAACTACGCAGCATAAGATACACGCATTTTCAGTCGGATAACATATGCTTAGCAGTTTATCCAGGTGGTGTAGCAACAACGTAGCAGTTTCAGTTTTGGTGCATGCAGTGTAGTAGACCCGAAAAAAAGAAAATTCTAATTTTCGGTTTCCTGTCCGATCCTGTGGATTTTTTCCGGTCTCGTCCCGATCACGTTACCAACAGTGAAATTGACTCCTGTCCCGCAGGAATCCTGCAGGAATCCCGTGACCCGTGGGAATCCCGAAAAATTGTCACCCTCTAAAGCACAGTAAAGGTATTTTTAGCTGGTTTGGGGACCAATGTTAGGAAGTTACCATTAAATTAGTAAGATTTATGAATCTGTGTGTGTAAAGCGTAGTTTATACCACTCCATTTTGAATGGGTCGTATTGACGCATTAATGCGCCATTCAATGCACGGACCTACACAAGGTCGGACGGAGTCGAGCCCCATTTTCTAACTATCCACCTCCGTCAACATAGAGTTGACTGGTGATTGTTCAGTTTAGCAACAGCCATGGATCGTTTCATCGGAACGGGGCTTTATAGTTGATGTTATCAGTAGTTAATGCAGTCTTTGAGTACTACATGCTTTATATTGAAAGGATAATTTATTTAATCTGGTCTTTTGGGGATTTTGAACACAAGGAAGTGTAGGAAAACAACAAAAAAGGCAGCTGTGTTTGTTTCCATGCGTTTTTAGAGTATTCAATGAGGTGTGCTTCTAGTAAAAAGCTTTACAGCTTAATCAAAACTTACTTTCTGTCGTCGATTTCTCCTTGAGGGGGAAATGCGTTAACAGGATGAAGAAAAAAACTGAAACCACGCTGTGATAGTAGGCAGAGCCGGTGTTTTGACAAAACAGCATACTTTGTCAGAATAGCATACCGTAAGTTGATTTATCAAGCCAATTTTAACCAACCCACAAGTTTTATGTTCTAACCCTAAGGTGACAGAAGGACAAATATACTTTCTTTTAAATGCCTGAACCTAAAATATATATAATTTCAGTTGATTTGAACAGATTTTAAACACCAGAGGGAAAAGTATGTTTTTTACTTCTGCGCATGCACATGGCCGGGAATTAATTTGCAACACTGACAAATCAATGGAGAACGGAAAGAAAGAAATGGAAAACCATAAACGAAAAATGTCTCCATCAGAGTAGGATAACCTAGGCTTAACTCCCATTTGCATTTCTGTTTTAAGCACAAAAGAAAGTTGTAATCTCTGCCTGCATTCTGTATGCAAACACTATTTTTAAATTTGTCTGCTGATATTAAGATATTTTCTTGTACACAAAAAAAAGGGAAGGTTTTACCTTTGCCGGGATCTTCTGCAGAGGTACCTAAATGTTTTTCGCCACTGATTTTTTACTATCAGACAATATTCCTACAGACTGATGGATAAATTCATAAAAACTTGCTTACTTTAAAATATAATAATAAATGTAAATCCAACGTATGCTCGTAACTTTATTAACAGCGTACCTGTAACATGGTACCAACATCATAACAAGTAACATTTTCAATGGCTATGCTTACATGGTCACAAGTAATCGGATTAAAAGCCTAATTTGAGTAAAAATGCTTCATTTAAACACACCATTCAGATTGCTCTGACCCGATCAAACTCATTTGGATCAAAATTTAATTCTGATTGAGAGGGGTGGTTTATTCTGATAGTTAATCTGATTGTGGTGCATTTAAACTTTCATACCGAATGTAAAAAAATAAAGAGATTCGGTCTGTCATTTGATTGTGTACATAAGAATGAAGGCTTATGAATTAAACATGTGACCAGAAAAAAATAAAATAAAATAATGCTCTGAAGAACATTGTAGTCCGCAGACATGTTTGTTTGCAATGGAAGTCTATTTCTTCTTCTCTCCGGTGTTTTAGATAGTTCTGCCCATGTCAAAATGATTTATTCCATTCAGACATGTAGCGGATGTAAAAGCTTGTCATAATTGGGTAAATAAAATAAAAAATGGATGGAAAATACAACTCACCACAACGCTGAATGGATGGCTTTTTCACTGTACCAAGACAGTACCGTCTGGGTCAGTTTTAAAAGCTTCATTGCCTTATTAGAAGGCTGGTGGTCACATATTAAGTAGAGCAGGGGCTAGGTGCATAGAAATTGCTTGCCTAATAAATCCATATTTTCAGTATGGTACAATATTGGTCTGGGGCCCGGGGATTGCAGACCTCTGCAATGGGGGTCAGGTAAAACAGTAACTGAAATTGGATGATTTTAGAGATATTTTGATGTGAACCTAAGTGGGAATATGTCCTGTAACAAATGAAATAATTTCTTAGCATTTTTAGCGTCAGCCCTAGTAAAATCTCCTCTCAGTTTTGAAGCAAAAATTATGTCTGAGGCCCCAAAAACTTCTTTACCATCTTTACTTCTCTTGAAAGTGCACATTAAGTTTCAAAAGTAAAAATTACTATTTTTGAAAGTCTGTTTTTATGGTATTTACTCTGCAATTAGCGATATGGAAAAACTCATTCAGAACCCTGCTTAGTGCATGTCTAATACTGCTTTATGTTTTAAGCATCACATTAACCCATCCATTGCCTTAAACTAATTCTAACTTGTTTAGCTCTCTCCCATTATTGAAGTCATTTGTACTAAAGGAAAAATACAGGAGTATCATCTGCAAACAGGACAAACTATAGTATTTTAGAAACTAAAAAATATTAAATAATGTATCAAAAATGTACAAAATGTTGATCCCAGTTCTCAATGTTGGGGAACACCTTATGAAACCTTAGTAACTACATTTGTATGGTCTATTTTAACATACTGAAATCTATTTTTGTTTTAACCACATATTTGCATTCTATTTAGCATCACACCTGTGAGGATTAAATAAAATTTCTGTCACATTAAAAAGTCTTCTCAGGTTTTTTTTGTTTCAGTTCTTGGTTCTTGGTTGGTCAATCATGTAGCTATAAAAGGTTTAAGGGTTTTGTTATGTTATGTAGTCGAAAGACAAACATGTCTTTGTGTTCCTGAGGTCATGTAACATTTTATAATCATTAGAATTCCAGCATGTGGTGTTTCAGCTTATCCCTCCTTATAGCAAAGCCAGATAACATTTTGAAATATGTGAGGCTTTCATGATTCCTGAACCCCATGTAATGCTGGTAAAGGTGTGATTGGCTAAATCTCCAAAAAAAACAGCCTGTTTTCTTTGTGTGCAATGCTGCTCTGAGTCACAGAGTCTGCTTGAAATGTAAATTCACAAATGACTCAGAAGCTCTGCTTGACTCCTACCACCTCTTCCCACAGCTGTGACCAAAATGTTTAGATTATGATAAATAATAAATACAACAGCCAATGCTCTGTGTAACTGTGGGCTGGTATGTATAGTCTACATCTCTTCAATGACTTGCACACTCCTACTAAAACTGTAAAAGAATGCATTTAAGTGCCATGTTCAGTATTCTAAACCAATAAGTGTCTGTACATTTAGTCAAATGGAAAATAAATACTCATCACTAGGTTATTGGTTTTAGTTTCAATGATTGACGTCATTTCAAGTCAAAGGAAAGTATTACTTTTTAGATCACGGTCCTTTCTAACTGACAAATAACGGTATAAATCCTAATGTAAAAGACATCTTGCAAGAAGAAAGTTCAAAACCATTCTTTCAGTGTCTGTAAATAGGTGGATGAGAAAAAAAAATCCTGGAGCAATCTCCAAAAATATTTAGATGTTAAATTAGGGCAGTGTTTGGGGAGTAACAGAATACATGTACCGCCGTTACATTTTTAGAATGCAAATTATGAGTAACTGTACAGTGGCCCCTTAGGGTCATGTTCTAAAAATAACCCGCAGTAGACGAAATCCGCAAAGTAGTCATCTTTATTTTTTTACAGTTATTATATATATTTTAAGGCTGTAAAACCTCTTGCCACATGCTTTTTCCACTTTTCTCAGACATACATTACATTTTTGTCACATTTCTCACTAGTTTAAATACTCTTGAAGTTCAAACCTTTGTAGATTTTAAAGCATAAAAGTTAGATGCTGCGGTTTCTTCATCCGTGCGCCAATCGGGTGTGTCTTTCTCCAATGAACGCTCGGGGCACGTGTCTTTTCTGATTGATGGACACAGTTATGGGTAGTTGTTTGTTTTGTTTTCTCTTCTGGAAGACAGCATTCTAAAAAACAGACTTGTTAAATTTGGCAAAAGTAGGATGCACGACACAGAAAAGATTGACAGTTTCCGCCAATCAATCAGGACAAAGAACACAATCCGCTTTAGTATGCTGTAAAGAAAGCATGTAAAATTGTACAATAAAAATACGGTGTTATAGTGAGGGACCATTGTATTCCATTACAGTTACTGTTTAAATAGGTGGTACAAGTAAATACAGTTACTCTCTTTAAATGAATGGATTACATGGCGTTACATTCCTGAGATTGTTGTCAGCGCAGATGTGCAGTCTTTTTGTTCTCCAGTCGGAAGCTGGTCGCGAGACATCACTTGTTAACGTACGTACAGTCAGTGGCATGGAAGCAGAAGTAGGAACTTGCTTTTAATCACACGTACTCAAGATTATCATGCCTGCCTCGTGTAATTTATGTTTGTTTAATGTGTCGTCTGTGTGCCAGCTGTAGGTACACTGGGTCAACACCGGGAAAAACAATAAGAAAACAAGCAACAATAGGGGTAAATACTGTATGGTCTTACCTACCACCTATTGCACTGCTGCCGTTTTTTTATCATAAATTGAAAATGAACCAGCTGATAATTTCTATGGTCGCCATCTTTGTTTTGTTTCTACTTCACAAATCTGGTACTCTATCAGGTCTGAGTTCTGTACTCTGCCCTCTAGTGGAATTCTCCAGTAGTAAAGGCAGTTCGTTTCTGTCAGTTTTCCCCAGAACAGCTGTAAATAATGGGATTGTAAAGGGCCTTGAGGGTCTTAAAAAGCATGAAATAACTGCAATCCATTATTATTATTATAACCTAGTCTTTGCTCCACTACAGCAAATATATTGATTTGATCTTAACAGCCATTAGGTATTGAAAAACAAACAAAAATTTGCAGGATATAATTCACGGAGTTGTAAAAAGTATAAAAATGAAAAATTATTCCAAAGGATTTAGAATATGTTATTCACATTGAGTAACTTAATCAAATATAATGCAAAATAAAATTTGGGGGCACAAATTCTGTAATCTGTAGTGGAATACATTCTAAAAGTAACATTCCTAACACTGAGGGGAGGGGGGTAATAAAGGAGACCCACATTATTTTTTTTAAAGGGGGGGCCTCGATTAAGCAACTCCAATCTCTCCAGCTGGGAAGCATTGCTAGCATCCCCCAAAGGGGATTTTTTCCCCCTCTTCATCTTAAGACTTTGGATTCATTTAACCTAGAAACATTTAAAGCCACTATATAGATACATTGTTGTAGCCATATATGTCATTTCCCAATGTAGCCTAATCAAC
The DNA here is from genome assembly GCA_028564705.1 of Apricaphanius iberus. NCBI lineage: Eukaryota > Metazoa > Chordata > Actinopteri > Cyprinodontiformes > Aphaniidae > Apricaphanius > Apricaphanius iberus. Next base: position 777,612 of record JAPXFQ010001855.1, read on the forward strand.
TGCATTCATTATCTGGCTTTATTTTCCATTTTGTCAAATATGGTGTCATTGCCATGAAGACCTTGAGCCCCCTACATGGTTGGAGGCAAAGATTATGCCACCTGAGCTAAACATTTCAGCAGCTCATCCAGAGATATTCTGCATCTCTGCTTAATTCTGCCCTTGCCCATCACAGTGATCACACATTAAAGGGATAGGCTTTAACCATTATGGTGGTTTCACACCGCACTTGGCAGCGAGGCAGCAGGGCAGCTGGATTACATGCAAAGTCTATGGTACCTATGCAGCCGGTGGGCGTCAAGGTGCGGCAAGCTGCCACGCATCTCCTCGCGCCCGTCAGAGCAGCGGCTGCTGCTCCGACGATCTGTCATGGCATCCAGGCTGCTGCTGCGTGAAGTTGGGAAAATTGAACTTTGGGGCAGCAAACGCTGGGCAGTACCCAATCAGCAACGGGATGCCGGCATTAGAAGACGTAGGACAAGCTGAGCGACAGGCTGGAGCTACGTGGGGAGCGGAGAAGAGGAGCCGATCTGCCCGCTGGAGCCACTCGGGGAGAGGGGATGATGGAGGATGAGCCGTGCGCTGTAGCTACTCAACAAGCAGGGTCTCTGCGGTGATTAGAGGGGAGTCGGCTAGATGGAAGTGGAATGCTGGGGAGTCGGAGACACAGAAAAAAATCTGACTTTATTCGGTGGAAGTTATCAGATTGCCAGGTAAGCAGTTAAATATGTTCTTTTAACTTTCTTGTTATGTTAGCTAACACTAGAACAAACCCGGTTAAGGCAACTACGGTTATTAAATATACACTACTAGTTTCCCGGTGGAAGAGAAATCCCCGCCCGCTCGCTGAAGTACCAACGTGACGAGCTGCAACCGACGCAGAGTACAAGGGGTTTGAGTTTTCTAAGCAGCAACTTTCGTCCGTTTGAGCTGTTTGACGCCTGGCAGCAAAGTTTGGTCTGAACGCCCCATTGGACCTACTGCGGCCGCTGTTAGTGCTGTCACTATTTGGCCACACCTCACCATTGAGGTTTGGTTGTCTCTGCAGGATTTCTGAGTGCCAGCTAAAAACTGAAGAGATGCTGAGATTCTCTCTCTCACTGAGCTCCAAACTAAGGCCCTGAGGAAAAGGAGCAGGGGGCCTTAGTTTTCCCAGTGTGTTGCTATAAACAGCCGGCCTGTGTGCCCTCTTGGCATGAGCGACAGAAATACAAAAAATACACACAAAAAACATCAAGTCAGTAGGAATATGGCAGTAAGTTGTGCCTGCTGTACCTGGGCAGAGCATCTTTGTATGCAAGTTCCAGCTGTCAATGTGTCTTCTTGGGAACATAAAACAGGCCTAATGGTGGAGCGGTTACCAGGTCACTCCATCATCTGGTGCTCAGTCTCAGTGTTTGTGCCTTGGTTCCCTCCTCTCTCCTTCAGCACTCTAAAATCGGATTAATTTTGTGTCTGTTTCTGTTTGCCAGCTCAGAGGGGGTTGTGCAGTTTCATGTGCATTGAAGGTATGCCAGCCGAGGCTGCCTCTGCTGTCGCGACGGCTGCTGTATTTTGGCTCTAGTTACTATAGCAACCCAATGGGGCTTTCAGGGTCTGAACCACCAACCTGATCAGTCCTAACCAATATCAAGTGAACTGTGTCTATGTGTGTATGTATGTAGTTTGGGACTGAATTTAGAACAGTAGGAGGAATATTCTTTTAAATAAATGTATATTTTTATTCAACCCTATACACGATTAAAATAGGTGCATTTTAGACTGAGTTTCTGAGACATTTGGGGTTACCAAACATGGTTCCAAAATTACACAATTATTTATGTCTCTCAGTTCTTATCAGTCCACACTGCTGAACTCCCTCCTTTAGCCCACATGTTTGCCCAGCAACTAAAATCAGCCTTTTCACAGAATATGTCAATATAGGAAAAGTTAGCAGCTGTGGTGCCTTGCAAAACTGACTTTATGAAAAGGAAGGAGGAATATTAGGAAATAAAATTCTTCAACACAAGAAATTTGGTGTTTATACATAGAGACTATTTGTAAAATGGTTCAAGCTCTGTTAGATTGGATAGGGTGTGTGTGAACAACAATTTATGTGTCTTGCCATAGATCTTCAAATGGATTTAGCTCTGGAATTTGATTGGACCCTTCTATCACATGGATACGCTTTGATCTAAAACATCCTAATGTAGTTTTATCAGTAAGTTTGAGAAAATTGTTCCACTAGAAGTTAAACCTCTGCTCCGGTCTCAAGCCTTCTGCAACCTCTAACAGGCTTTCTTCTGGAATTGCTCTGTATTTGGCTCCTTCCTTCTTCCCATCAACTCTAACCAGCTTCCCTGCCCCTACTAAGGCATCACCTCAGCATAAAGCTGCCACCACCATGTGTCAGCAATGCGATATTGTGTTCACATATTCGCTGTATCTTCTATATGACTTGTGGCCAAATACAGTAGATACTGCCACTCTTCCGTGAAGGCCACCTTGACAAATATGCTCTAGAACAAAAATTTATGGAAAAAAAACAACAGCCAGTTACATGTGTTAATCACTTGGCATCTCTTGATCATGTTTAAACATTAGGCCGACTCTGTACAACTATTGCAAGAGATATTTACAGCTTCACAAGCACTGAGTCAGATTCTCCCACAAGGACGCTCCAATAAAAGAGGCTATTTTTTAACATAGTGCATTCACTCAGAGCCACTTAAACAGAAATGAGATTGTGCATTCTAAAATGAGGAAAAAAGTATTTTTATCAGAAACACCTTCACTATAAGCCCAAGCTGCTCTCTTAGATCCAGTGTTTTTATTTGTGGACAAGTGTTTACTTTTTGTTTGCTGTTAACATACTTTTATGACCAATTTTCAATGAACACCTACAGATGTGGAGTACAGACGTTACTCATATTGGGTATTCGTGCCCTGCCAGATAAATAAATCAGAAAAGAAAAGAAAGGATATTTCTAGGGCGTAATATTGTTGGGGTGAGATAAAACCACCATTCCATGTCAGGACTCTTCAGTTGATCAGTTTTAATGTGTTTTATATGTGATAAGGGATTCAAGAATCAACTAATAAAGGCTAACAAATATCTGCTTTAAAGTTCAACTTCTGGAAGCGACATTTGAAAATTAGTTTCTTGTGTTCTTTCTGGAATCACACAGAAGATCCCCAACTCTTTTGCTTTTTGATTAAAAAACAAGCATTATGTTTCTTCCTTCTTGAGGCATTTTATAATGTTTTCAGAACCTCTGTCTTTTTAAATCCATTTGTCAAAGGGGTCTATTATAACACTTTTAACTCAAGGTTTAGGTAAAAAAGTCAAATGTTTACACTTCATTAAGTCCAGATGAGTGTTGCTAAAGTTAAACCTCAAGGCCACCTAGCCTTGTTGGAGCCTTGTTGCCATCATTTACCTTGAATAATCTGACATGAATGGTGCTGACGGCATAGGCAGAAAAAAAGAGAAAAACAGCTGATTACAATCAGCAGGGCGCCTCTCCAAGGCAAGCCAAAGACCCTGAAAAGTCGCTGTGTTCTTCATTTACATGTATCTTAATTTTCTCTTGCATAACCCAGGAAATTTTGGACACAACAACACCGGGAGTTTACCCTATTTACTGTTCACTCTGTCCCCGGTTTTGTCTGTATTTGCGTTTGCAACCAAAGGGGTTGTCGGAAAACCAAAGGCAAGGAGGAAAACACATCAAGTACACAACAAGGTGAGAGAGCTTTGAGGTGGCCTGTGTTTGTGTGGGTTGGTGGGCGTGTATTTGCTGAACTCTGAGCTGACCTCAATGGCCCTTTGACCCCCCTGCTTCATAAAAACAGCAGTGACTGCTGCAGAATGTTCCACTGGAATGTTAACACTGGAAATTTAACAGCCGGGTTCTGCTTAGGTACATAAAATGAGTTGACAACAAACGGTTGTTCAGTCCCTGTAGACATGAAGGAACATTTTGGACTATTGCATCGTATTGTGTCATTGTGCTTAAGATAGAATAGTTTCGTCTCTGTTGGTGTCTTAGACAATCTTCCCTTTTTCAACATTTGGGTTTTATAAAGCACAGCAGGACTCCAGCACACAAGTACAGTAGTATCCCACTCACCAGTACTGACAAAGTCTCAGGGGAAAACAGGAAATGGAGCATGGCATGAGGTCAGCGCACAACTGACTGCCCAACCATGGAGCAGCTAAGCCTGAGTGGATACTACCAATATTTCCCCCTGAATAGCTACATCCCAAAGCAGCTCTGGAGACCGAGTATTCATGGTAGATATTGCCTAAACTGTTTCAGTGTAGCAATCATTTACAAGTATATTAGGTTTAATACCCTTTACTGTTACCCTAACCCTAGATTTTAGGTATCCTCTTGACCTTTAATTTAAAACCTTAAGGGTGGTTGTGAGACTCTGTGAGATTATTTGCTTGCATAGCTCATAAACCCTTAATCTAAAGTCTAATCTCTTTATCCTCCCTTTACATCACGAAAAAAAGTAAAGGCTAGGGATGTCCATGATCAACATTTTGGGCCTCCAAGCCCGATCCGATCTTTTAACCTTAAATCTGATCCAATTTTGAGTCCCGATCTAATATTTTGCCATTAGTATTGAAATTTATAAAACCAAAGACTAAAGAATAAGACTAATTAAATGAATACTCATCACCATTATTTTTGTAAATCTCATGAAATAAAAACAATTTAAGGTTAAATTCAGTTTAATATTTCAGGCAAAAGCGAAAAGCAAAACACTTACTTGGTACAGTATTATAAAAAAAAAGATGGTGAGTTTCTATGCCTTTATTATGTAGTTTAAAGTACGGTTAAGCATATTTGTTGAAGTTTACCTATATTAGAATTGTGTTTAATCTGCTATGCTGATTTGTGGTCATCAAGAATAATTTTTTGCACGACTATTGAGCTTTGAATTATTGCACAATCACCCTCAAATGTTTTACTTTTGTAAAATTCGGCATGACACGTCGGCTAATATAGCGGATCTTCCATCAATAAAAAATGTGAAAATATTGTCCTGGTCCACTCTTGAGATCGGGATTGAGATATCCCTAGTAAACACTCATCGAGCTTTTGAAACCGTTCAATAAGCAGAGGATGGCTGGAACTAAAGTTGAAGGTAAATCGAGAGTGCTGTGGTGCCTTTTTATACGTCCTTAGGCACAAGTCAGTATTTTGCCTTTGACAAATTGTGGAAGTAAATTGCTGAAGTGCTCCCTAAAAATATTTACAGTTTTAGCAAAACTATTCATGTTTCTAAGCGTAAAGAAAGAATTTTCGCTAGGCACTGCACCTTGGAGCATTGGTCGTCGTCCATTTTTCCATCTACCAATGTTTGACTCCCTTCAAAGTGGTTCACGAACAGTCAACTAAGGTGAAAGGAGGAGTAGATGGGATGTAAGAAGTTCTAAAATGACAAGACACATACAGATTGTAATAATACTGTATGATAGATAATGGGATGACTAGTTTCTTAAATAAACGTATTTTTAATAAAATGCAGGTGTTAATCAAAACTGCTTAGCAATAATTGTCTACTATCATCTATATTAACTGTACTGACACATGATAAAGTACATATTTCTCAAGCGTGAACGCACTTAAGAGTGAACCAAGAATTACATCTATGACAAAACTGCTTAGTTATGAAAAACAGGGAAGGAACATTCTAGTCTGCGGTCGCTGTTTGCGACGAACACAAGGCTGACAGCGTGGTGCCTTTCTTACATAAAATCTTGACAGCTTATTCAGAGCTCTCACTGCTAATTAAGCACCATGAGTCAGCAGAGCGCAGTAGGAAGGACATCTAACAAACACAAACCGTGTTGCTCTGTGAATGAATCAAGTGCTGAGTCATGGTAAAAGACAGAAAGGTTTCAGTGTATGTCTCTTAGTCATTTTTTTTATTTCAATACAAACCCTGCTGCAACCCTCTGGCAGAGGAACCAGCATAAAGTTATAATTATGTGGATCAATGTTTTATTATTCAGGAGTTGGAAAAGGAACAAAACTCATTGAAGCTTTGAAGATTCCTTAAATATCAGCTGTAGGAGTCATATAAGGGGTGTATACTAAGTATAATGTACTGCAGAATTTGTTTGTTTCTGCAAATTGATTCATATTCCCAACATATTTCACATAGTACAGAACTTTGGGACTTCAAATCCAATTGACTTTAACTTAAAGTTCACATGCACTTTGAGAGTGTTTAAGTTATCCAGAGCAGGAGTGGTTGGATAATGCAAAAATCTTACATAGTACTAAAATAAACAATTATTTAATCATGTTTTTTTCTAATTAAATAATGATGGTCAACTAAAATGCTGCAGTGACAGTATTAGCATCTGTATTAAATAGGGATGCAATGATACCACTTATTTCAAATCAATACGATACCCATAACTGGATCTGAGTACTTGCCGATACCGAGTACCAATGCCAATACTACTACACACAAATATCATTATATTTGAATATAGGTTTTATGTTCTTCTCTGTCTGATACAAATAATTATGGTGAATAACATAAAATAATAAACTATTCATAAAAATGGCCACAAAATAAAATCTACAAGTGAAAAATAAAAACTTTTTGTGAAATCATTGAGTTTCCAATAATAGTGTGATGAAGTGGACAAACATTAGAAAAGTCTAAACACACTCTAAAAAGCAGAGGACCCAATCTACAGCCTTGATATATGATATATGAATCCTGTGCAACAATAACTCCCAAATATGGTTTGTTATTAATACCTCTGAAAGGAATTTTGTCCTGAACTTTCCAAACATAAATGGGTTTTTCCTTCCTGTATGGATCCGGCACATTACCAAAATATACTCAGACTAGAAAACAGGATGGCAAGAAGACGGTGGGGCATGTCACCCTGACGCCCTCTGTGTAGAAACGAGAGCAGGAAGGTGGGGGGAATAGTTGTTCTATCACCGCCCCACCAACACCACCACCACTACAGAGGAAGCCAGCAGGAAGTTGGAGCCAATTGTTTTTTTTCTGGTTCACAGAGTTCACCGCAGCTTGTGTCTTCATAACAATGGAGCAGTGTGTTGTCAGAAAACACTGTTGTGCCTATGAGCGTGCATTCGATTGCTTGTGTGTAGGTGATTTAGGAGTAGTCATGTAACAGACTACATATAATGGGATTACATGGGTGTTAACATGGAACAGAAGTGAAAAGTGACCCAGCAGATTCTTATCAAACTGATTCCTGGAACTGTGTGTGTTGTTGATATATGTGTACGGTGGTTTTTGTTTGTGTGTGTGTTACACTGATGAGGTCAGTTTGGCAGCGCCTGAATAAACAGTTATGGGCCAAAAGATTCGATCTGGCTCGCTATCAGCCCAGTAATGTTTGTCTGTTGTTTCTTTGGTTTACCGATTGTTGGAGATGAAAGAGAGGAGGGTAACGTTTATCAGAAGCCCCACGCCCCTCTGTATAGGGATGGAGAAAACAGATGAACCAAGAGGAAATAAAGAAAAAAAGGTGTTTTAGTTGTAAGAAAAACAAGTTAAAGGGGAAAAAGAAAAAAGCAGTAGCAAGGTGATGTTAGATAAAAGGACAGAGGGAGGTAAGGGTCACTCTAACATCAACAGTGGGTGTCCCAGAGGAGGGCAGACGCACCCGACATTCGGTCTCCCACAGGTCAGTAACACAGTCACCTCAACCCCCCGCACATGTGGGCAAACACACAAGCGAAGGCCAACTTTTACTGGCAAGGTTATTATGCAAAACATATTGAACAGAAGTACAAAGTTCCACCGTCATATATTCAAAGATGGGCATACAGTTTCTGTGAGTACCAAGAAAGAACAAATACACCGCAAGATAAATACAAATAATAAAATCAAATCAAATATACACACGTGCGTGTAACCAAGGAAGTTTAAAATTGTTATAAAGCAGCAGAATTAAAAAAAAACACAATAATGGACAACTTTGCATTCGTTATGTGCAGATCTTACTCTGATATAGATGTTTTATTTGACAAAAGACTGGAACATTTATTGAGAAAACAATTCCAACTAAAACAGCTCTCACTGTGTAGAATCCCTCTGACAGATTTCTTATTTGGCTGTATCTTTGTTACACTTACAGTTAAGCTCAAAAATAATCTTTCATTTTAACATCATATTGTGTTTAACAGGAAGTGGGATAAACATTTTGTAGTGGCCAAAAATGTTGCTAGAGTCTCGACCGCAATCTAATGGAGACTCTGTGGAGAAAGCTAAAGATCAGAGCGATGGCAAGGAAGCCTTAAAGATAACTCAAACAATAACTCATAAGTCTGCAATCATAAGTGCTTGCTTTCTGAAATGCTAATAAATATTTTTAATAATGAGTACATGAATAAAATCATTAAATACAAAAACACTTAGGGCTTGATTTATCAACGGTTTGCACACCACCGCAAAAACAGGCTCTGGCTGACCTATCAACACTGCGCAGAGCACATTGCGCCTGTTAATTCCGCAGCAAGATACACGCAATCCATTTAGCGCTTTTGCCCTTGATGAAAAGGCAAACTGGGCGTTTCTGTAAGAAGACGCATAAAAAATGTTTGCCCCGGCTATTTTACCGTCTAATTTTGAGCACTTCTGAAAAACATGTCTTAATTTTGCTCTACCGCATTCAACAGGAGTTTATTATTGCCAAACAAAAAATGTAATTCACACACATTATAAACTAAGAGTAATTAACACTCTAATGTCCAAAAACCTGATTATTATGTAAATATGCACCTGTTTTTCCCCCAAAGACGCATCATAACTCACTGCGCCCTCATCACGTCTCCACTTAGTGAAAATATGCTGAGCGCACATGATCCTAGTGGATCCTCATCAGTTTCTCACATACTGGTTAACCTTCCTGGAGTACAATTAATAAAATGTAGTAATCATATACAATACCACAATGATAATTGATATTATATATGACATTTTAATAACAGAATTCAGCCATGCTGCAGTTTTAATCAGTCTAACCCTGCAATATGATGTATGCATGCAGCAGAGAGCAGCGCATGTACACCGCATGAATTACATTTATTACTGACAAACAAAAAACAGAATTCACTGCATTTTAGCTTTTCTGCCAAAGACGCATCATTAGCGGCCACAAACTCCTCTTTTGAATACTGCTGCTTGCGCCTGTTAAGAATTGCTCACACAATCTTAGTAAATCACCCACAAATTAGGGACAACAATGTTGTCTTTTACAATATTTGATTATTGGTAGAGCGATGTAGTTTCCAATTAGAAATAAACTTCTTGGTTGAGATGGCAAACCTTCCTTCCAGATCATCAAGCTATCGCCACCACCATGAATGAAGTGTGTTTCTTAGGCCTTGTCCACACACAGCAGGATGTCACACAGAACAAAATATTTTTCTAAGACTTGGCTTGCCATCCACATGGAAATGCTGATTTATGGCATCAAAACAGATTTTTGTCAAAAACCTCCAACCAAAGTGAAGATTTGTGAATACTCTGTTGTAAGCATTCGCTTGTTCAATTCAATTCAATTCAGTTTATTTATATAGCGCTATTTCACAACAGATGTCATCTCAAGGCACTTTACAAAAAGAGTTATTACAATACAATGTTTAGTGTAGAAATTACAGAACCACAGAAGATTGCGTCGTGGAATTCTCAGCAATCCCTCATACTGAGCAAGCATGCAGCGACAGTGGGAAGGAAAAACTCCCTTTTAACAGGAAGAAACCTCCGGCAGAACCAGGCTCAGCACAAGCGGTTATCTGCCGCGACCGTCTGTGGCTTGGAGAATACATAACAGAGACACAGAAAGAGCAATAGAACTGATGCACAAGTTTGTTGCAGGACGTGGAGAATTTTCCGTCACTGCAATGCCATCTTAGTCAGGGTCGTCAAGCAGGGCTAATCCGGAGCACCTACTATAATAGAAAACAGGTTAGTGCTTGAATTGACAGCACATCATGCAGTTGGGGAGAAGTAGGAGAGAAAGTAGGAACAGACCCTAATAATGTCCTCCAACAGCCTAGCCTAAAGCAGCATAGCTACTAACATTAACCTGTCTCCTAGCTACTAGGAGACCTGGCTACCAACACTCTGTCTGAGTCCTCCTGACCCGTGGACGGTGTAGGGCCGGTAACGGCCCCCGTCATGCCGGGGTCTTCTCGGAGTCGGGTTGTTTGAGAATGCAGCCCAAAGTGGGTGGTAAACTCCATCTAAGGCTAAATACCGGCACGAGACCGATAGTCGACAACTATCTTAAGGAAAAATAGACAGAACTGAGAGGACAGAGTTGAAGAGGGCGAGAAACGTTTAAGAGATAAACGGGTGGGGTCCGCACAGTCTGCCCGGGGGATTCAACCCGGCAGGTAATGGGCGGCCGCACTGTGCGGGAGGATCCCCTTGAGGGACCTCTCTCCGGCGCTGGCTGGCCCCTGTGGGGCGCATTTCTTCCGCGGCGGTAAGCCGCGACCGGCTCCGGATCTTTACCTGCCTTACATTAATCTATCTCTACCTAGCTACTCTACCTCTTCCTATCTCTTCCTAACTTTTGACACTCTGCCTGACTACTAACATTAACCTGTCTCTTCCTATCTACCTGTCTGACCTGACTCTAACTACCTATAAACATATCTCTAACTGTAAGCTTTGTCAAAGAGGAAAGTTTTTAGCCTAGTTTTAAAGATAGACAAATTGTCTGCTTCACGAACCAACCCTGGGAGCCGGTTCCATAGGAGGGGAGCCTGATAGCTGAAAGATCTGCCACCCATTCTACTTTTAGAAATCCTAGGAACTACCAGTAAACCTGCAGTCTGAGAGCGAAGGTCTCTGTTAGGAACATATGGAACAATCAGGTCTCTTATGTATGATGGAGCTAGATTATTAAGGGCTTTATATGTCAGAAGGAGGATCTTGAATTCTATTCTAGATTTTACTGGGAGCCAGTGAAGAGAAGCTAAAACAGGGGAAATGTGATCTCTTCTTTTAATATTCATCAGAATCCTAGCAGCAGCATTTTGAACTAACTGAAGACTTTTAATTGTATTCTGTGGACTACCTGATAATAGACAGTTACAGTAATCCAGCCTTGAAGTAACAAAGGCATGGACTAGTTTTTCAGCATCATTCCTGGACAGGATGGTTCTAATTTTTGCAATATTCCTAAGGTGAAAAAAGGAAATCCTACAGACTTCTTTAATGTGAGTTCTAAATGACATATCTTGGTCAAAAATGACACCGAGGTTTTTTGCTTTATTACTGGAGGCTAATTTAATGCCGTCCAGGTGAAGGGGCTGACTAAGTAGTTTCTTTTTCAGAGCTTCTGGTCCAAAGACGACAACTTCTGTTTTATCAGAATTTAGAAGCAAGAAGTTTAGAGTCATCCAAGTTTTTATGTCTTCCAGACATGCCTGTAGTCTACCTAACTGATTGGATTCATCAGGATTTATGGATAGATATAGCTGTGTATCATCTGCGTAACTATGGAATTTTATCCCATGCTGCCTAATTATTTTACCAATAGGAAGCATATATATAGTAAAGAGAATCGGCCCAGAGAAACTCTCACCTACCTCATGTTGTTGGATAGGTTCTATTAAAGGGATGCCTAGATTCCAGAGGTGTAACAATTATCAGTAAAATTAAACAGAAAAAAATGTGGTTAATGTGTTAATTGGGATTGACCGAGGTGATGGGGGGTGGGATTATTTACTACCTACTTATTTATCATCTATGGGCAGGTTGAGCTGGACTGCTTTGTCGTGCTTTGAAAAATACTTTTCTGTATTTACTAAGGTTATCTTTGTCATAAGCACACTGATAAAGATTTAATGACAATGGATAAAGCTTTTGATTATTGGACCCTGTTGAGTTTTTGTTCCATATTAATTCTGAATCAACACAAACCTCAAAAACCCACTCTTGGTGAATTTCTTGAAATGTTGATTTGCAAAACATCCAGTCATTCAGTGGCTAATGTCATTGATTTACAGGAACAATTTAAATAATAGCCTGTGTGATGCTGACAGGGTTGACATTTATATGAAGGTACTTAACATGTCGAAGCTGTTTGCCTTGTGAATACATAGATATACATTCACACACACATTCTTCCCCCCGTGTTTGACCAAGTACCTAAATGATCCAACCCTATCATTATGTCAAATGCATTTACTCTGAACTGGAGTCCAAACAAGCCAAGTGGGCCCTGGCATACTGGTATTAATTGCTTGTACATATCTACAAACCCCTTGTGTATCCAAGTGCTCCAGATGTTTGCTGGAATACTTGGATGCTGCAATGTAAACATCTATGGCGTACTTTCAGTTGCTTTTTCCAGCATTTCCTCATCATCAGGAAGGTGCAGACAGCATCTGAGCACGAACACTTAAAATGGATAGGTAAGCAAACATGCACCGCACAATAAAACATTCTTGTTTGTGCATGCGTACAAGAATAACCCGTCTTCAATCAGGAGATGCATGGGAAAATACTGATCCGCCCTATTGATCCACTGTGAATCATTCTTGGAGTAACCCTGTGGTTGCAGGGTATATTAGACAAAATGGGGATAAGTGGTGGAACTTTAGTGAAGGATATGGAACGTTGGCATTCCACAGACAAGGGCTGGTAGAAAAGTATGATTAACTGGAATAAAAATATAGCATTGATATGAAAACTGACATACAAAAATATATGTTTTAATTGTTTTTATTTAGAGCTGCTGAACAACTGTGGTTGTAAAACAATGTTACCTCAGTTAGGATACATTCACTCTGAAATTAAGGTGCCCCAAATCTGACCTTTTTTACACATAAGACTCAAAACTGCTTTTTTAAGATATGAACAGCACATATTCATTATTTTTTAAACTCAAACTCATCCTAATTTAATAAGTATTCCTTAATGTGATAAATGTTGATTTTTCAAAGGTTACAAAGGTTATTCCTGCACACTCACACCATTAAGAGTTCTCCGTCAAAATTATTTCTCTAAATAAGGGCATGGCATGGTGTCATAATTAGTATGGGCACCCCATGTTTGAAGGCCTCAGTAATTTAAGTGCTTATCCTGATTTTGAGTCCCATCCTCACAGACCTTAGCTGAGTGTCTTTCCCCACTCCTCTTCCCGCAATTAAATCTGTTTCTTCTTCTTCTTCTTCTTCTAAAATTAAAGACTCACAATGCCTCTATTCACAATTGTCTCTCTCCTGTCTATGAGGGTCACTTGAGGGCTCCAGACAAGTGTTGGAGTTTAATGGCAGTCGCATATTTCACCAACCAGAAAGATATTGAAACTGAGCAAAACATCAGTATAAAGAATTAAAATCTGCATTAAAAACATAGCCTACGAGCAATTGGGAATGTTCTTTTAATTTTTGTAGTAGTTTTTGTAGTTTTTTAGTTAATGTTTTTAGCCCCTGGAATTGTGTTCAAACTGCTGAATTTATCATTCAAGTAAATATCAGAGTAAAAAAAAACACTGATCCATCACTAAGTTATGAAAATCCTAACATTTTTGACTGAAACTCTGGTTCAAATGCTTGGTTCGGTCTTTCTTGTGAGGAGTTTACACGTATTCCCTCTGTGCATGCTGCGATTTACTGCTTATTCTCTGACATCTTGGGTTCATTGGCAGATCTGGATTGGCGTCTTTAACAATTCACTACTGAAATAGACTCCAGTCCTTCTCCAGACCTTCACCTAAACAGGGTGAGGCAGATACTACTGGTCACTGTGCAACTACTGGGGCCATATGTATAGGTTTGAATTAAAAATTCCCTAACATGCCCAAAGCCATTATACAAAGGATTTCCTGTTTCTATGGGTTTTGTATGAGAGCTATGCACATAAACAACTATGTTATGTGGAGTGAAAGGAATCAATAGTCCATTAAGCGCCATCACAAGCTGTTCACCCTGAAGACAGACTGGTTGAGATTGGATGGAGCTTCAATAATGCTTTCCTGTAGGGATGTTCCCCTCTCTGATGAGATACAGAGAGGAGACAGAAGGAGGGTAGCTGTCAGAGACGGGTAGACAGGTGGGAAAACAAAGAGTCACAGATGTATTGATTAAAAAAGACTGAAGTGAAAATGAAGAAAAAAGCTGCAAAAAGAAATAATATCTTATTCTAATCCAAGGAGGAAAATAAAATCAGACATTCCTTTGATAGTAGCATCTGTGGACAGATGTGTAACTGAGCAACATTTATTGGAGGCATTTCAGTTTAAATGTATAAACGAAACCATTAGTCTGCTTCTGGACCCATGAAAAGCCACCTCGATAGAGCTCAGCAGAATTGATATTCAAAAGTTACTCAACTGTGGAAGACAACGGTAAAGCATAACATAAAACATTAGAGACACAAAAACATATGACACATTTAAACATATGATATTCCAGTTATTATTAATCGCTTACTCAAAGGCAGCTATGAACAGATTGGTTTTAGCTTTGATTTAAAGCATCTCAGTTTTTCAGCAGCTTATCGGTTTTCAGGAAGTTTGTTTCAGATAAGGAGAACATAGAAACTGAAATCTGCTTTTCCATGTTAGGTTCTAATTGTAGTGATGATACCTGGATTAGAGTTGGAGGACCTGAGTGTTATGTTGTTCAGTATAATTAAAACAAGTCTTCCACATACACTGAACAAAAATATAAACACAACTCTTGTGTTTTTGCTCCCATTTTTTATGAGATGAACTCGAAGATTTGAAACATTTTCTACATACACATAATAACCGTTTCTCTCAAATACTGTATTGTTCACAAATCTGTCTAAATCTGTGACAGTGAGCAATTCTCCTTTACTGAGATAATCCATCCCACCTAACAGGTATGCCATATCAAGGTGCTGATTAGACTGTATGATTATTGGACAGGTGTGGCTTAGGCCGGGCGTACACTGTGCGATTTAGGACCGTTTTTGAGCCGATTTGTCACTTGTGCGACTTTTGTCTGGATCATGCCGACTTTTGGCTTAATAATGCGTGTTGCATCATGTAGTGTACACTGGGTAACGACAGGCAATTTACACCTCACGACCAGCTCCCGATCGGTCGCCAGAAAATCAAACCTGTTTGAAATCCTAGTCGCCCCTCATGAATGACTCGCACTGTGGAAGCAATGCTACGAGCTATTTCTCATACTGCGCATGCGTGTCACCATCGTTACCGCGGAACTACTTCTGGTCTTTTACATAAATAAACGGTGTTTCCACACAAAAAACGGCACAGATTGCCAGGGCAGCGCGTTTGTCTTTTGAGCGCATCCTCGCAGTTCTCAGACGCGCATCTTCACTCCCGTGTTTTTCTTCTGCTTCTTCAGTTCCGGGTCAGGCGCATATCTACTCCCGTGTTTTTCTTCTGCTTCCGGGTCTGTCGTGTTGTGCAGTAAGAGCAGTCAGGTCGCATCCGAACAGCGTTTCGTACAGTTTGAGCACATGAGTCGTGAGCTGTGAACTTTTAACCCCTGCAATTCACTCGTACAGTGTGAGCCGGAGCTGAAGACCCATGACTGAAAAATCGCACAGTGTACGCCTGGCTTTAGACACAATAAAAGGCCACTTCATTGGGGGGCCTTAGAAAACCAGTCAGGATCTGGTGTGACAACCATTTGCCTCATGCAGTGCAACACAACTCCATCGCATAGAGTTGTCGATTGTGGCCATTGGAATGTTGGTCCACTCCTCTTCAATGGCTGTGCGAAGCTGCCGGATTTTGGCAGGAGCTGGAACACTGTGTCGTACACACCACACCAGAGCATCCCAAACATACTCAAAGGGTGACATGTCCAGTGGGTATGCTGGCCATGCAAGAACTGGGATATTTTCAGCTTCCAAGATTTGCGTACAGATCCTTGCAGCATACTTCATCATGCTGCAATATGAGATGATGTTGTTGGATGTATGGCACAACAATGGGCTTCAGGATCTCGTTACAGTTTCTCTGTGCATTCGAAATGCCATCAATAAAATCCACCTGTGTTCTTTGTCCATAACGTGCCCATACCACAACCTCACTGTCACCATGGGCCACTTGATCCCAACATTGAAATTAGACAACCGCTCACCCACATGACACCACACACGTTAACTGCCATCTGCCTGGACTATGGCTTTAAGGACAGACTCAAACCAGCTAAGTACTATACCAGAATGTCCAACCCAGCTCTCCAATCGTTTCAGTAGCATTTTATGATCAACAGTGTCAATTGCTCCACTGAGGTCTAATACAACCAGCATTTAATTATGTACTGTATGTTGCATTTTGTGCCTTGAGATTACATTTCATTCTATACTATGCAGACACTCCTTCTTTGCTGATGAATTTTCACTTACATCTGCTAGCTGAATGCTCTCAGTGGCAGACACAGCAGGGGAGATGGTTTTATTCTTTTACTGGTTCACTACTGAAATAGATTCCAGTCCTTCTCCAGACCCTCACCTAAACAGTTTGAGGCAGATACTACTGGTCACTGTGCAACTACTGGGGCCATATGTATAGGTTTGAATTAAACATTCCCTAACATGCCCAAAGCCATGATACAAAGGATGTCCTGTTTCTATGGGTTTTGTATGAGAGCTATGCAAATCAACAATTATGTTTTGTGGAGTGAAAGGATTCAATAGTCCATTAAGCGCCATCACAAGCTGTTCACCCTGAAGATAGACTGATTGAGATTTGACCTTGGCAGGAGCTGGAACACTGTGTCGTATACGCCACTCCAGAGAATCCCAAACATGCTCACTGTTGAGTGATAGAGCCTCGGCTCCAAGTCATCTCAGAGGGTGTCCAGACGGATACGCCTTCCTTGTCATTAAGCAGTTTGTTAATTTCTGCTACTGCCCCCGCGACCCGACCCCTGATAAGCGGAAGATGATGGATGGATGGATGAATGGATGGTTCACCTAAAAATTATTTCTGATGTGGCAATATAAGTGGAATAAAGGCCACTCTGGCCCAAAAAACCTTAAAAAATAAATAAATACCACAAATAAGATTTAGAGCATCCCTCATATAGTTTTATGAGACGCCATCTCATACTATTTCATTCTTGTTCAAGAATGAGGGAAAAATCGAGCGGAAGATCGATGGGCGGATTGGTAAGGTGTCTGCAGTTATGCAGGCGCTGTACCGGTCTGTCGTGGTGAAGAGAGAGCTGAGCCTGCTTCAGCCTCCACCTCAGTTTAATGTTCACCATCGCCAAGTCAACAAGGTTCAGCTCCGTCGCTAAGTCCAAAATGTTCAGCTTTTTATTCAATCTGTCATTACAAAGACGTACATACCCTATAGGCAGAGGATACATACACATTGCGGAGTGTCTGGGCATGCAGGGTCTGAGTCGCCGTAGGAGACAACTTTTTGTAGCCATTTTTCAGTGTGGTTCAAAGAGCAGCACCATTTGGCTCTCTAATGATCTCTTATACAGGCATAAAACCATGTGGTTTTCTCTAAATGTTCACATGTTTGAATATCTATCAGTCATATATTGATGAATCTCTGATGTGGCTAGCCTCTGCTCCCCTGGAGCTCTGTTATGCAAATTCCTTAGGTTCTTCTCCAAGTCTCTCAGCTTCAATATAGATTTCTCTTATTCCATTTTCCTTCCTATTCTTAGATTGCTTAGGTTTCAAACATCATCCGTGGGATACCTGGCTAATAGTTTTATGGGATCCTGCTTGCATCTGTCACTTTATAATGTCACATCTTAGCTTGTGTCCTTTAACAGCAGGCGACTTTTTGATTAAATGCATCTCATATTATTGCAGAGTGCCCTTTTATTGGGCTAATATTAAAATGATATAGTGGGTTCATCCTGGGCAATAAATCTGGGTTCATACTGACTCTGTGGCTATAAGTGCTGTTGGGTTGCTGATTTTTTTTTCTCCATAAACTGTAAATATTGCATCATGTACTATACCATTGTAACCAAGCAGACATGCTAATGCAAGCCTTCACAGGATTGCATGGTGTTTTGAGAATGTTGCATACTTGTTTATTTAAGTGGAAATATAATATACAGATATTTCTCATAGGCCAGATGGTGATAAAGTATTCAGGTTCAATTTTGCCATTATAAAAAATAAATAAGAGACAATCTTGCAACAGAGGTATGAGTAATGCATGAGTAGCCTGAGGGAGAAAGAAAACAATGCAGAAAAGGTGCAACTGAAACAAGACCATGATTAAAATACAGGCAAATAGCCTGATGTACAGTGTCGTCAAAAAGTATCTCCTCCCTTACCAATTTCTATGGTTAAATTTTTTTGTCACACTTAGAATGATTTCATTTAGTGACAATGATAAACTCTAAAAAAAAAAGGAATTTTCAAATTATATTTTTATTTATTTAGGAAAAGAAAGCTATCTGCAGTATGAAAAAATAACCTATGTTAATTCATGAACTAATTGTTGTTAAATACATTCTTTGTTCATTTTCATATGCCACTCCAAGGCCTAGAATGAGGGAATTACCTAAACAGTGTCGGTCTCACAACATGAAGTAGGCTATGAGATCTCAAAAAAGCAACATATTTTGCCAAAATCTAAAGAAATTAAAGAACAAAAAAAGGAAAATAACTGACATATATCAATTTGGAAGCACTTTCAAAACCGTTACTTAGGCATTGATTATACAGCAGGACAATGATCAAGCACACCAGCAAATCCAGCTTCTAATGTCTTAAAGAAAATAGAATGGTTTTGAAGTGGCCAAGCCAAACTTCATTAAGACAATGTGGAATGACTATAGCTTAAAAAGACAATCATAAACTTCCATTGTGCCTGACATAAAAGAGGGTTGACAAAAATTTCTCAACAGGGTAAAAAAACTCATTGCCAGTTGTAACATCCACTTCATGGTAGTGGCTGTTACCAGGGGTGGTAAAAGCAGTTATATTGTTTAGAGCAGGGGTGCCCAAAGTGGAGCCCACAAGACAAAGTTAGCCCCACAAGTTGTTTAATATGGCCCACCAGGGGATGATTGTGACCTTATATAAACATCTGCATTGTTCAGACAAAAAAACTAATGTGCACTAATATAATTCCTCCACTTCTGATATCACTTTTTATAAATTGGCCCAATAAAGATATATTCAGCTCATTTAGTCCTCACTCATGGTGCTTACATTACATTTAAAATATCACAAATTTGGGGCGTCATTCTGGCGCAGTGGTTAGAGTGGGCACCCCATATGCAGAGGCTTCAGTCCTAAACGTGGCTGTCCCTGGTTGGAGTCCCGTCCCCCACCTATCTCCCCCTTCAATCTCTGTGAATAAAGGCCACTCTTGCCCAAAAAACCTTAAAAAATAAATAAATACCACAAATAAGATTTAAAATTGAATTACCAGCAACTATAAGGCACGTGCAGAGTAGGTTTGTGCAGTTTGTTAGATTTGCTCATGTTCATATTTTTTCAGTTTATATAAAGTCCCATGAGCCGTTGCTGCATCACTGGATTGGATCAAACTTTCTCTTGCAGATCACCATGCTGGCTGGTAGCTTAAGCAGCTGTTACCAACATGGAGTGGCATTATCAGTGGCACACAGACAAAAGACATTTTTAAAAATGCTGGAAGAATATTTTTCCCTACCTTCAATACTAAGTCAAATACTGATGGTTAGATACCTGCTCTAAATGCCTACATTTGACCTTTTTGTCATATTTTGTTTGATGTAATTTACCCAGAAATTATTGTTAAACAATAAACAAAGTGCTTCACTGTAATTTAGTATTAGTATTTTGTGTATTATATTATTAGCTTATTGTTTTAAGCTATGATAGATTTTCATTTAGTCTCTCTGAGGGAAAAGGTTTGGGCACCCTTGGTTTAGAGGGAATTTACCTTTTAATTCAGAGCCAGATTATGTCATTTTAAAATGTATTACAGATCTGAAACATCTGAGAATGATGAAAAAGCAAAAAAAGAAGAAATCTTTAAGGCTCTAAATAATTTATCACAGCACTGTATTACAATTGGGAGAATGGATATAGGTTCCTAAAAAAAATGAGCACTGACCTTTGTCTGCTGAACAAAAGACATAAAAAGAGAAAGAAGAAACAAATGGTGACTTGTGTGATTAGTCATGTTTAACCTATTAAGACCTGCTGCAGGCCTCAGCCTTGGTGGATTAAATGGTGTTGAAAAAGGTAATTTCACAGTTTGTGGACTTGATTGGTTAATGATGGTTGGTTAAACAGTCAACTTCACAGTGTTAGAAAATTGTACACTTGAAAAGCTGTCTATAGTCAAAATAATGTTTCCTATTACGAGGTACGACCAGCAACCGTAAGACTTTATTCCTTTCATTTTCTTCATGCGTCATGTATTTAGTAGAAATAAACATATGCATATCCTTTAAAACTGGAATTTGTGTAAAATACAATCCAACTTCATATGCATTATTACTCTGTATTACATGTTTTGTGTTTAGAATAGAATAGAATAGAATAGAATAGAATAATCCTTTACTTTCCCATAGAGTGGAAATTCAGCTTTAACAGCAACAAAGTCACAGATGATAGAGCATCCAGGATCACAAAAGAAAAGTATAAAAAGCAGAATCAAGAATAATATTTAAAAATGTTTATCCAAAGCCTAAATTATATATAAATGTTTATATTACTATGCTAGGATGTTTGTTTATTATCATCTTCAAAGAGGTTTCGTACACTATAAGATTCAATTATGCAATATGAGAACATTGTGACATGCAGTAAAAGGCTGGTTGTTTCTCTCAGGAGTTAACTTCTAGTACTCTAGCAGCAAATTGGAGAAATTACTTGATTTTTATTCATCCTTGTCTTCTGCTTTGTGTACGGCTGTTGATAAAAATATGAAAAATATAAATAAGCTCAGTTCTTAACCAAGGTTTTCCTGATCCGGATTTTTTTTTTTCCATGATACTGTTGGGTCTTTTGCTTTATTATAAATAAAGCCATATATCCAATTGAAAACTTATTCACTTTAAAACATAGTAACAATAATTTGTTTCATCTCAACTCTGATTTACCTAACTGTCCATTTAAGTGAAGGACTGTGCAGTCTTCATTCTTCCCAACAGTGACATATTTTTTTCCTAACAGGAGTTCCTGCGGAAACTGTGCTGTTTCATGCTTGCATGTTTACTGTTTTCATAAGACACGATAATGACATACATGTAGTTCTAGTTAGCAGAAAAAAGTTACATAAGTTTCCCTCCTGCTTTCAAAATTTCCTTCGATCATCATCAAATTTAGTAGCTTTTGTATCACCTGCTGGCTGTGTAGCTGTGATCTAATATTATAAGGAGACAAATATAGTCTCTTGTTTTTGACAAGAAAAGTTAAACTGTTAATTATAACCAAGATATTTTTTAACACAAAAAATTATCACATGCAATATCATGAATATATATATATATATATATATATATATATATGGCTGGGTAAATATTGTTGTTGTTTTTTTTGTTTCATGTGCCTCATTTGAGTCATTGTTTTGCTAAATGTCTACTACAAATCATGGTGGTACCACCACCAAGTTTATGTTCATTATTGTGATACGGATTCTACAAAACAATGCTGGAGTTTATGAACATTGTACAGTGGACCTCTGCCTGTTTGCGGCTCAGTATGCATAGATTCACATATATATTTTTTATGGATTTTTTTCTGTGGAACCCCCAACATTTGCAGCCTGTGCAGCAAAATACATGGATGAAATGCTACTTCACACACTATTGGTTGCCATTTGCAAAGTAGCGAATCCCGAAGTACCATTCATTTTTATTTGATGCTGATTGACTTTACGCCAAAGAGCAGAGATAAGACTATGAGACTATAAGAAGATTGTAGGCGTTACTTTCTGCAGTACTGCCAAGATTTCCACTGAACGAATTCATTTTAGAGGGTCTCAAGTGTTCCGGGACTTTAGTTTGTCACTGGCAGCTGCGGTATTGGTGCTAACCCCCACCAATACCCAGAGGTCCACTGTAATTGTCAAATTATGAAGTAAAACAGTTGCACATTTTACTCTTTTGAAGTTCATCGCTCCAAGTCAGAGTATGACCCAATGAACTGGTGCAGCATAAAATCCAAAGAAAGATTTGTGAACTTTAAGTCTGAATAATTGGTTTCTGTTCATTTACATTTAGGTTTGAGGTTAACATTTGATATAACAGGTCACTTATATTCCAAAATGCAAAAAATGGCTTTTTACAATTAATATATAAATATATTGTTGAATAAAAGCGATTTGACAGCTCCCACAAAAAGGTTGCAGAGTGTGATGTGATGTTTCCCCCCACTTCGTCTCAATGCATGATCCTTTAGTGCCCAAGCTACATGTTAAGAGAGGAGACAAAAAAGCCCTCCTCCCCCAACTGATGTGGAAAACACAGATCAAAAGGGAAAGAGTGAATGATGAGGGGGTGTAGAGAGGGTAGCAGGCAGTGATGAGAGCTTTGTTGATGCTAATGGAGAAGGTTCAGAGTGAAGCGGGGTTAATGTGATGTCTGTGTTCATGTGAGCCGCACCCAAAACCGAGGCCCCAACTAATCTCTGGGGACCTAAAGTCTATTACTCATTCTGTTTGCATTTTGCTGCCATATTTTAAACACACTTGTATCCACGAGAGTAAAAAGGTCATCATTATGGCTATCACTCCAAAGTCAATGGAGCAATGCGGTCCATAACAGTAAAAGACTTCGGAAAGGATCCTATGGTGCAGATGAGGGAATTAGAGCTTTTGTGGCATCACAAGTGCACACCATGAGATGTTACATCATGATTGCCTCGTACAGGCATGGCGCAAGTTGCCATAGCTCCACCTAAAGTAAGATCTGCTTGCATCAGCACTCAATCGTCTTGCCTCAACATGTAATGCAAATGGAGCGATGCAAACACAGCGCAATAGCCAGGGCAAAATGCGGAGAGAAAGATTTTTGTCAGTAGACTAAAATCAGACTTACAGAGAGCACATGAGCAGGTGATGAAATCTGCCAACATCCGAATAAAGCGCTTTAATGCAAATGTGAACATTTTGATGCAGAGAACACCCAGTTTCTGCATTCACCTATTCAAACACTCATAAAAAATATGTGAAGGTTTTAGTTTTTTTTGTTTTGATTATTCTAAGGTTATGATTACATTTATTGCCGCCCAAATATTTGCATACCCCTTAAACTCTTTCATTTTTTTAAAGATTCACCATCAAAGCATATTTAGCTATTAGTGAGTCCCAGTCAAAGTCAAGACCAAAATCTACTTGGAAATCAGCAGCAAGACTGATTCCAAATTAGATTTCCAATCTGACTGAGCTTGAGCTGTTTTTGCAAAGAATGGGCATTAATGTCCAGATGTGCAAGGCTGTAGCGGCTCTGTTCCTACAAAGTACCAACTCAAGGGATTGAATACCAAAGCATGTTGTAATTCCAGAAACACACCAGTGGTGTACTAATTAGATAACATTTAAAGGCAAAATGAGCATTTAGATTTATTCTGGTGAAAGTTAAGGGGATAGATTGAATAGAAAGGAACACCAAAATCCTGAAAAAGTTCAAAAATCATTTATTACTTGCTTCCACATCTGGTATTCTATCCTACAACTTTATCTTGGTCTGCTGTAAAAAAATCCAAATAAAATAAATGAAAGCGTGTTTAACAGGACGACATTTGGAATAGTATGAATACTTCTGCAATGCAATGCATGCAAATAGTCTAGCAGCTTCAATGCAAATCTGTTTGGATATTTGGATTTACTGTTATGTAGAAAAATATTAATTTTACAGACCAATTTCCGGTTTTCATACGTCCCAAAATAAAAATAAAAATACAGTAAAAAATGTAATAACTGAAATTATCAATATTGGTTTTTGCTTTTTTAATGGGACAACTTTTACACAATATTTATATATTATATATTAAACATCATTTACCAATCAAGTTCAGTTGCTTATCTCTCTCAAAACGTGAAAATATAAAAGATCTGATGTGTATTTTTTAGATACTTTTATTGGTGTGTTACAACTGGCAATTATTTTTTTATTATTTTTTTTATTTCTGAGCCAAACTTCAACATGCCCTTTGGCAAGTACTTAATGACCTAACATTTAAAATCAAACTGTACTTGCAGAAAAATTTCCAACAAATTGTGCATGGATAACATAAAAATGTATATAAAACAATATAAAATACTGTATTTTTTTGGGAGTTAAACTTTTAACTGAGCCAGCTGACAAGATGCTGCTGGAGTTATACAGATGAAGTGAAAGGAATTACAGCCCCCTGCTATTCTAATGATTTAGTCACAACTCCCCATCTCTAGTGGAGCATTAAAGCTGTTGATTTTCAGTAAAGTCTGTGGTAGCAAATAGCAACCACCAACACAACCGGAAGTGGGTGAGGAAATAACATGAAAATGCGTTGTTGTGTAATGCCGGAAGCCGAAATATTCCCAAACAGAGGGCTTTGACAATTGAAGCTGCTATTCAAGAGTCATAATTTCTGCTAGCAGGAGGGTAGGTTGCCCTGAATTTGTTTATAGTGTTGCATCTGCTGCTGACAAAAGTGCAATGCAATACTGCTTCTTTGTCCAAACTCGACAGGCCTCTGTACCTTACCGAAAATTCTATTGTAAAAAATCTGAAATTGGATGAATGTACTGCTACTTTATTCAACATTAAATAACTTTCCCATACCTTTTTTTTTTCATTTAATTTTTTTTAACTTTATGTTTTAAGTCACTGTCTCATTTTTAATTTCACAAAATTAGATTTCTAGGATGGGGTTGTTTTCAATTTTCAAACTGTTTTTTTTTCCCACCTATAATTTTCACATCATTCCTTCACTTAAAATGGCTAACTTCGTTTCCAACAAAATGACCAATCACAACACCAACTCATGCATTTACTTATTATTGCCTTTATTTAAAGATTTTTCTTTTTCCCTTTGTATGAATAGTTGAGTTGTTCACAATTTTATGCAGAAAATATTTTCATAAAGTGTCCAGGTGGAAGGTCTGATGTTTAGAATTACAGTGTTAAGATTATGGTATCCCCAAAAAACAATGGCCACCTTCTTGAACACCTCCTCTTTATGCCCAGTACTTGTTATAATGTTTTCTTATACAAAAGCAAATTTGTCATAAAACATTCTTGCAAAGCTCAGAAAAGTTAATTTTTTTTTTTAAATTGTAGCAAAGTTGCAGCAAACTGATGAATTTACATCTAATACATTGTTTTACTGTACGGAAAACTCCCCGCAATTTTTACATTTTTTTTTCTTTGTGAAGAACAACAGACAGGATGTGAGAGATGGCTTCTGACAAAACGACTGTAGGTGTATATGAGCGTGTTCACGGCTCTCCTGAGACCGACTTCATTCATTCTCAATCACAAACAAATTAGCCTCGCTTTAACGCACCACTTCCCTTCAACCTCGCTGACTACACGGGTTCCTTCGCCCAGCCATGCACAACAGAGACGTCCCACGTGAATACTGTTCATATAACAACCCTGAAGATCTACAGTCAAGTGTGTGCAAATAGTGACACTGCATGCAACGCCTAAAAGGATCATCAAAGAAATTGGGTAATTTTGAGTTTTGCATTATTTCTTTAGTAACGAAAGTAAAGGTCATCTAGAGCTGCTTTTTTATGAATAGATGGATTAAATTGCCTTGCTTCTGCAAATTATGCAGATTAAATACATGATGGTTTAGCCTTATATCATCAAAACCTTTTAAACTTCAATCACTTTACGGAAGACATTTAAACAATTTTGTGCACCAATGTACACTTTATTTCCTTCTACCATGCATATTATACTGTTAAAAGTTTTAAAGTCACAACAATAACGAGAGAGCTCACCTTTAAAATACAATGATAATTAAAAAAAATAAATTTAAAGAACTAGTAGATCAAAAACATTGAATGAATGAATGAACTAGCTCAAGAAATAAGTCAAAACTGTAATGGTCAAAACTCTGATGAATTGTGGAAAATAAGACTGAGCAGAAAGTGTTGAGTTACCAAGATACCAAGCTGGTATTATTGATAAAGTCTGAACCAGAAAGCAACTTAAAGATCCGAGGAAAGCTTTGAAGGCGTTTAAGGTAGGAGCTAGGTGGATGGTTCTGGGGCGTAACATCGAGTAGGTACTGGAAAATAACTACCGGCATAGCAACCTGGAGAGATTACCAATACCATTTGGTATTGAAGTGAATGAATGTGTGGTTTAGTTAAAGGTGGCTGTGCAGAGCAACTAGTTAGAGGAAAAATTAAATTTCCTATTTTTCAAAACATCTCCTGCTCCATGCATCAATGTACAGAAGGTGCAAGCCTGTATGTGCATCCCCCCAGGGGACAGAGTAGGAAAAAACTAAGCGATTTTTGCCAATTTTTAACACATTTTCCAGACATGGAACAATTTTTGTGGTTTGTCTTCAAAGCTGCATACAAAATATTGTTTCCCAATTCACTTGTCCTTGCATATTTAATTTGAGGCTATGTCTCTCCCTGAAATATGTTTTAAATACAAAAGTATAGAGTCCTGCAAAATTTTACCAACTAGCAGCTGGCTGCACACATTAAAATGATTTTTGAACCCAACTCGGTACCCATCTCGGTAAATCTGAACCCCACAGCCTATTGATTTAAAAGCTGAGAACCAGCACACTCGCACAATACAATGACTATATGTGACTTTTTTAGACTTATTAACTTTTGGCAGATGCTGGCTCTTAACATATATACGTTACATTAGACTTTGTTGTTGTCTGTCAGTTGGGGTCAAAAAATTCATAATCAATTTTTACTTGTCGATTTTTTAAACGTTAATGACACAATCAATGATATGCAATTTAAATTCATTATAATTAATATTCAATCCAAACAAGCTCAGAAAAAAAATTCTAACATCATGCCATCACAAATCCAGCAGATGAATACATGTATTAACACACTCGAAAAAAACACGTTTCTGGGAGAACATAAAAAGATTATGTAAATCCTTTGCACCCAACTGATTATGGTTGATTTAGCAATAAAGAATTTTGCTGAGAAAACTAAATGTAAACATGTTGAGTCAACTTAAAACATTTGGGTTGCTATAAGGCTTAAAAATAAAAACCAGGGTATGGGACTCAAACTCATAAAAGGGCCTCTGTTTTCTGAGCACCTGCACTAACCACATTTGCTACACAATAACTCAGAAAAGTTGTATGTAATAATACATATGTCTTCATTTCCAGTCTTAACTAAAATTATTATAATATTATAAAGACCTGCCAATTCCCTTTTTTCATGAAAAAAGTGAAGGAATTGTATTACTGAAACATAGTCATCTTTATTTAAAACTGAAAAACTAAGTAATATCTGTTATTATATATTTAAAAAATTGCTAAATCGATCCAAACCAGTTGAGTGGAAATGATTAACATAATTTTATTACATTCACTCAGCAAGTTTTTTCTTGAATGCCTGTATAAAAATTTTACCTGCTGTGGCCTGAATTCAGAGTCACAACTTCCTTTTGGTCCACTGCTTTTGCATAATGGAATATGTACTCTGCTGCCACACTGCAGAGTGGGGGAAAATTTCACATTTCTCTGCACAAGGGCTTTCCTGATCGCTTCAGCAGGAGGAAATCCACAGGGTGCGCTTCTCCTGCATCAGTAGGTAAGATGCATATGACAGAACACGACATCCATCAGAATGGCATACCTTTGTTTAATCCACATGCACAGCAGTGAAACTTACAGAATTGTGCATGTGTTAAAATCCAACCATCATTTCAACATACCTCACAAGTGGCAATTTTTGGTGTATTATCACATCTCACATACACATTTCCTAATTGCATGCATGACAGTCCTATAGGACTCAGCTGTAAAATTTACAAGATGTACATCTGGATCATTTCAAAAAGTGGTTCATGCGACTCTTTTCTGGAATCAGAACGACTTCTACTAGTTTCAGACTTGCCATGAACTCCTCAAGAAAACAGCATGCATCTTCATAAACTGTATTTTCCATTACATAAGTGGCTATGAAAACAGCTTAACTATTTATAAACTATATATTCCATGAAACATGATCAATAAAAACAGCATACTCAAACCCTGTCTCAAACACTTGAATGCTGTTTTGATACAGTTGGCTAATCTGACAATTGGCCCCATAAAAATCAAGTTACAGTATGCTATTCTGACAAGGTATGTCACATCCACAGAACACAGGCACAGCTATATGCTCCAAAGCCTCCATAACTCTCCATGGTGCTGATGAGCTCTTGGATAGCAATTGGATATGGTGCCCAGTTCTGATATAATGCTCTGGTGCTCTTATAGGGATCTTTTTTTATTGTTTCAGTTACCTGAATTTCAACAACTGAAGTTAATAACGCAACCTCTGATTGAATATTACAATGAAATATTTCACTTTTATTTCTCTGAAATAAAAATGATGGCTGACATTTTTCTGATCTGGAGATTGCTGTGCAAAAACAAAATATCATACAAAGTCCCTGGCCAACAGCCTAATGGTGGCTTTTAGAATATGAAGAATGAATAACAAATATTTTTTGTACCCAGTAATCTTGAAACCACAGTTTATGGTTACTGTCCCCAGCAATTTTTAAAACAGACTAATGCCCTCGGTTGTAGACCATTTCCAACATTCTGTTAAAGGAAAGCAGATCAAGACTTATGTTCTTGAGTTGATCCGTTTGATTCTTTCATCTGCACCAAAGTTCGCTTGCACAATCCTGTCTTTCCTAACTTGCTAGACTTAACAAGCAATTGAGGTAAAGTTTTATTCAAAAGGACTGGTGTGAATGCAATCATAAATGTTACAAAATCTCCATTCACACTATATAGATATAGTGTTTCTGCTGTCAAATGTATCAACCTTCCTATTGTAAAAGCACTTGCACTGGCTTATTGGAAATTTTAGCAAGATAATGTTACACCTTTCAGAGGGAACCTACCACCTACTAACAGCCCTTCACAGCCCTTTAAAATTAGTTGGTTCACAGAATAAAAGGAAGGTTTGACGGGATTTTAGCTCACTGAAGGCTCTTTTTCAAAGCAGTTCTAAGGTATAATAAAGAACTTTCTTCCAGTTTTTCTTTGTTGTTGTTTTGAACAAACAGACGTGTTTACATTGAGCTACATAGTTTCTATGATACACAGAACACAGTGCACAAAGAACATTATGTACTGTTTGCCCCCCCTCTCTCTCTCTCTCTCTTTCTGCCCATCCATTTGACTGTGTGGGAGCATACCACACATGTGTTTGACAGTTTCCTGATGAAAGATTTGAGGTAGTATGTGCACATGTACTTAATTCCAGAGTACACTCTAAGAGAAGTGTACTTGTACGTACCACAGGCATGAATAAAAAATAAGTTGTCGATATAGATCTACAGCCCACACACACACGGTAAAACATGGGATTCTACAGTGAATGCTACATGCACATGCATGCACCTACAAGTAGTGATGCTATTTATTGTCTCTCCTTTCCAAGTGTTAATGTGGAAGCAACGCAACAAGCTCTTGATTGTTGTTTTCGTACACGTGCATCGGTTTGATATTAGACCCACTGATTTAGGCCTACTGGGTTGTATTTGTGGAGGTTAGGCCGATTGCAATCTCCTTGTCAGCCTGGCAGATTTATGAGACACTTCAGAAAAAGATGAATAGGTGGTAAACAGAGGAGGAAAAGGAGGAAAGGAAATCTACATTTGGGTAAACTATTACTGGTGGTGTGTTTGATGCATGTGGGCTCTAGAAATGTGTATTTGCAAGATTTAAAAAAAACAACAACATTTTGTCACGTTACAATTACAGACTTCAATGTAATTTTTAGAGCCTTCGTGGTAATTGCAAGAAGTTATTCCAAAATTGTTTCAAAAATAAAGTAAAATCTGAATGTGTGCACTTTTCCTCTGAGTCACTACCTTATCTTAAGTGTCTCAGTTAGCAAATTTTGAGACTGCAATTTTTGCAGATTGTTAAAAAAGTAATTAATATTTCACCTCAAATAGAATAAGTAATAGAATTGCTTTAATCCTGCAGCACAACAATGAATCCTGAACAAATAATTGGTTTTGCAGATCAAATATTCACTTCAATAAAGCAGAGAGCCAGTGAACTATTCAATGTACTGTTTAATTACAGCAACATACTGTCATAATGGGAAAAATATGTGGGATAAAAATGGCAAATTTCTCACTTCATCTGCAATACACCTATCCAGTAAAAAGTAGAAAGTTTGCAAAACACATTGGAGATCCAAACTGCAGGCAGCCTTTCTTTTACACATCTTGGACAGTAAAAAGGTCCATCTGTAAACCTATGCTGTTTCCAGAAACCAATCTAGGGGCTCTCTTAAGGTTATTATCCTTTCTCTTTACTTGAATTTCCTGAGAAATTAATAACAGACTAAGGGGTGATCTCGGAGAAATGTAACGGATTTTACGGTTTTAATTATTATAAAAATAGATATCAATATCCATATGTATTTGGTGCCTTATTTTTTTACATCACTGCATAAACAATCAAAAAATGCTAATTATGTAAGAAATAAATTATTATTTCTTACATTACTATTATTATGTTCCCACATTTATTTCTAATGAAAATGGCTAGAACCTGACACAAGTGTACTGAGCTTTTGGAGACTCAACCTGTTTTATCCTCATTTAGTACGGGCTGCTCCAAAATGTTGAAGCGAGAGTGAGACTTTCAAGAAGTTTATAGCAGTGAACTTCACCATGAAAGCAGACTGCGCAAATAAGTCTCAAAAACCTTTAAAATGTCAGACTATGGCAGTTAGATTGGACTCATTCAATCTGGAAAAGCATGGAATTCGACATACAATTTTTAAATGGCTGGGTAAGTATAGCAAGAAGTAAACTGAGTATGAAAAAATGTAAAAAATAAAATGTAAAAATAGATGACTTTATACATTAATAAACATAATTTTACCACAAGTTTTCCAGGGGCCAGAAAAGGCAACATTTAATCCCACCTGAAATAGCTGGCTAAGTGTAAATACAGTAAAATTGTTTTTCACACTGGCAGTAATGACACCTGGTTACACAAATCGGAGGTCACTGAAAAAAGTGTTGCATCGGTGTTTAAGTTTCCAAAAGAGATGTCGGAATGTGTAATCTTTTCTGGTCCCCTGCCCAATCGGACCAGTGACGACATGTTTAGCCACATGCTGTCATTCCATCAATGGTTGTCTGAGTGGTGTCCAGCACACAATGTGGGCTGCATTGGTAGCCTAATTGGAAAACATTTGCGGAAAACCTGGTCTGATCCAGAGAGACGACATCCATCCCACTTTTGGTGAAACAGCTCTTCTTTCTAGGAATCTGGACAGATTTATTAGTCCTTCAAAACACTGACAAACCGGGGTCCAGACCAGGAAGCAGAGTCGTAGTTTGACCCAGCTCTCTGCAGCTTATATACTGTTACCCACTGAATACCCCATTGAGATAGTGTCTTGCCCACGGCCAAAATCAAATAGATTAAAAGTTGATCTAACTATGTCTATATATGAAAATCTCATCAAAATAAATACAACTTTGACTAAACAAAAAAAGAGGGCAATTAGATTTGGTTTATTGAACTTTATTAGTAAATGACTTGATATGTGATAATAAAATAGATTTGTTTTGCCTATTAGAAACCTGGCTGCAGCACGAAGATTTTGTTAGTATAAATGAGTCAACTCCTTTCAAAGACATAAAGACAGACGCTGATGACTCTAAAACAGATTTTTTTTTCTTTGGACCATAAGATTTAAGAAGGAAACTTTTAAGTCAATTACTTCATCTGTATGGCATTATATTTGGCCTCTGGTAATAGCGTAAAGAAGTTCTGTGTAATTTTTGACCAAGATATGAAATTTAAATCCCATATTAACCAGTTTTCCAAGATTTCTTTCTTTCACCTCCGGAATGTTGCCGCTATCAGAAACATCCTGTCCAGGAGTGATGCAGAGAAATTAGTCCAAGACCTTCCTTTTAGATAAAGCTTATAGTTAGAATGGTTTAGGTTATCCTGAGCTATCTCTGCTTAGTTATGCTGCTATAGGCTTAGACTGTTGGAGGACAGAATAACCACTTTTCTTCACTCTTCTACTTTTCTCTTCTACTACTTTCCAAATGTATTTTCCTGTTGTTATTGTGATTGTTAACCTTGTTTTCTCTCAGTGTTTTTCTCTCCATAGAAGCTCCACTCGGTATGGTATCCTGTTCAGCTATAATGCCCCCTGATGGATGGGGAGCATCGGTTCAGATAATGCTCTAAGTGACCGAGCATCCTCCATGTCCTGTTGTCTTTTTACTTTATTTAATATATAAAGTACTCTTACATCAGTCCTTTAGCTCTTTTTGCGTGTCTCTTCTCTGTCTTTTCAAACCCCCAGATGATCGTGGCAGATGACCGCTTGTACTGAGCAAAGTTCTGCTGGAGATTTCTTCCTGTTAAAGGGGAGTTTTTCCTCTCCACTGTTGCTACATGCTTACCCAGTATTAGGGATTACTGAGGGATTGCTGTGGTTTTTCCTTTTGTCTTTTGGATTTTACAAAAGAAATCTTTACAAATATAATTTTTGTAACCTCACAACATAAAACACAGACTGTGGGAGTCATACAATCTCTAGGGAACCCTTTGCGGGTCCCAAACCCCAGGTTTTTGAACCACAATGTAGATTCTGACAAATGGTGAGCGAAATCCGCCTAAATCCCCCCAAAATTTTGAAAAAGTCTATTATCACACAGCTAAATCAAAAGTTGGCTTCAGTATCCTGTTGGTCAAACATTTGTGGAACACACAACTAATAAAATGCAATTGGAGAAAATATTTCTACAAAATTAATAATGTGTTATCAAAGCTTTCCAAGAAAAAATTAAATCCTGAAACCTAAGTTTGCAATATTGAAATCAAAAAAGTCTAGGAACCCTGTACAGAGAGTTGAAAACAAGAAGGAGCAATGCAAAAATAACTGAGAAGAGTACAAACTTCCTGTCTGGAAGTTAAAGACATTATGAATGTGTGATGGAGGGGAGGAGAGGCAGAGAGCCTTGACTTTAATCGGCTCCCTGGCCACCAATCATTCTAACTGAAGGGAGTTGGGTCGGTTAACCGGTTCACACCAGGCTGACACAAACTCAGTGCCCTCACCCCGCAGTGGGACCACCCGCACAACACACTCTTTAGAGAATATGCTGGAAAAACAGAACTGCATTGCTGAATGTATTTTTTTTTTTATCCATGCTCCCACACCTGGCACAGAGGATAAAAACAGTGTTAAATGAAGAGATATACATTTTTACAGCCACATGCTACGCATCAGATTCTTGGCCCGTCGTCTGCCCTTCCTTTCCCCTTTGACACAGTGAGCCCCAACCGGAAGCTCAGCTCCCTTTCTGGAGAAAGAGCCGCTTTTGTCTTCAGAAAACAGAGGCCTCTTTCTACAGAATGTTTACTCTGTGTGTGTGTGTGTGTGTGTGTGTGTGTGTGTGTGTGTGTGTGTGCGTGGGTGTGTGTGTGTGTGTGTGTGCGTGTGCGCGCTTGTGTCTGCTGTGTGGTGACAAGTGCAGATAAAACCAACAGCAGAAAGACTAAAAGACAGAAACGGAAGAGGAAGGAATTAACAACATGAGGAAAACTATCCAAAGTTTTTTCTTTGAGCTGTCGGTCTCTTTGCACCAGTGAGGTGACATCACCATGTGTGAGTGCAATATAAAGTGGGGCTTTATTTTTTACCCTATGTTTTAAAGAGCGAAGACGAGAGGGCCTGTTGGCCGCGTCTAGACGCAAGAGCCGCAAACGTGGCGCCCGACTGTCCTGATTTGCCAGACTTGAACAAGCTTCATCTTTCTTGCAGATAGGTCACAGAGCAGACAGGAAGGCAAAAAGTTCTGTCGGAATAGAGGTAACTACGGGCTCCTAATAGGTCATGGGATTCTTTTTTCTTATTCTCTAAGTTCCTCCACATTTTTCATTTAAAAGTTAAATACCTTTTCAGATTCAAATTTGACTACAGTTTATTTAATTACATTTTCTTAAAAGAAAAACCATAAAACATTAACCTTGAAACCTCACATGGAGAGTTATATAGGTCTGTTTCACATCTTTAAGTTCTAACATTGATCAGTTCTATTTCCAAATCTACTATTGAACATATCAAATAGGATAGAAGAGTGGCGAAACCCTGCCTGATTCAGTATTAGATGTTTCTCTGTAACATGACTTCTAATTATTTAGGGTAAATCCATATGTTTGCAGATGTCTTCTGGAGCTTTAGATATTAGATGTCCTCCTAAATGCAGCTTTTTAAGCAAAAAATTTAAGTGCAATGTTGCTTGGTATGTTATTGTTCGTAACCAAAAAAACATAATCCATTTTTCTTGTCACCGAGTGGCCGAACCCCCAAGAGCTGAAATAAGGGAGACTGTAGATTTTAGCTTCTGTAATAGTGCTGAGACGGTTTCCACTGTGCATATTAATAAATATTAAGGTATCTTTGGTTTTTGAACTATTTAAATAGGCAGCTATATTTATTATTTTGGAGGGGAGGGTACTAAGTATTCACTTATTATGACTTTTTGTGGGTGCCTCTGTTCCCTAACCCCCACGACTGCTGGAGGTCCACTGGAGTTAATACACATTCCTTAAAGCACAGTTTGTGAACTATAGTAGCCTCATTTTATATATGTAACAACTGTTCAAAGGTTAGTTAGAGAGCATTTTCAAGAAATGGTTGTTGGTTTAAGATGTTTAAAGCTCACTTCTGTTTCGGCTCCTCTCAGACATACTGCATAGCATTTAGGACCAGCTAATCTGGATTTACACTAAATGAAGGCACCAACAGAGTTATTCACCGCAGGTGAGAAATTAACTGCTTCTAACCTTTTCAAAACACTGAGATATCCCTTTAAGGCCAGTGAGTGTATGACACCCTTGGGGTAACTCTAAGTTCAGTTTACTCATTTAAAAATGTAAATGTTGGGAACATTTACATACTAGTGGAGGTTTTCACACAGATGGAACAGAGTAAGGTTTAAGTACCAACAGATTTACAGCCTTTAATGAAAATCCTCTTAAATCAAAAGAGTCAAGACACCCAAGAGGCCTCTACTTGCTAACTAAAGAAGATGTATGAGCTTCTACGCTTTTTTGTTATTTAATGCTACACAAAACTTTAAGAAGATAATCTTCAAGCTATCTTCAAACACGTATATCAGCTTGAATACAGTATGTTAGTTGAACATACAGAGTGTGATAAAGGTTTCAAAGTTTCAAATATGTTGCAAAGTGAGAGAAGAGTGACTAAGCTGTGCTTTCACAAGAAGATTAATCAACCAAACATTATTTATCAGTCTACATTTTCTTTTCCAGTGGAAGTTCTCAGTCCTCACCCAGACATTAAAGTTCAAGATTTGAACTTTCACCCCATTACCTAACTCTGACACACAGCTTTTAGCAACTTACTGCAATTTCACCAATTTCCCTTCTTCCCCACTCATCCCCATTTCAGTCTCATGGCACACAAGTAACCTTTGACATCCATATTATGTTGGTCATACTTATCAGTGTTCTTTGTTTCCTTTTAAGATAACACAAATGACCTGTGTACTGTGGGTTGTGAGGGAAAAGCTCATGTGGCGTGAACTCTGGCCTAGTATTAATAGAGGAAGAGATTCTTGTGTGACGCACACTACTATGACACTGATGTCTTTGTAAAGCTAAGTATTTATGGGGTAGCAAGTGTAAAATAATCATGATTTAGTAGACTTAGATATTTTTTTCAATATTTAGCTAACGTCTTCCACATTAAGCACACTTTTATCACATTTAAAATTAAATTGTGTCTAAAATCATCATATGCCACCATGTTTATATTTCACACATTTTAAACAACTAAATCCAAAAAACGATATCTAAATTTTAAATCTAAATGTTGAATCTAAATTTGAAATCTAAACCTAAATTTTAAATATATTGTTAAATCTAAATCTAAATGTTAAATCTGAATCTAAATATTAAAACTAAATGTTAAAACTGAATCTAAATGTTAAATCAATATCAAAATGCATGTGCTAAATGCTTTATCAACTAAGTAACTCGAAGTAACCACGCCTCTGGAACAAATCCGTTTCAATTTAGTGACAATAATTTCCAAAATAATACATTGGATTTTGATTTCCAATTAGGTAAATTCAGTTTTTAAAAGCATTTATTCAAATTCTGTTCCTGACAGAACAAAAAAATTAGTCTATGGTTTGTTGTTTAGTTTTTCCATTTCAAAATAAAATCAAACAAAACCAATAAACCGTGTAGTTTTTTTTGTTTTTTTCAGTTTTTGAAATCCAAAAGTAATTCAATTCAATTCACTTTTATTTACATAGCGCCAGTTCACAACAAAAGTCATCTCAATACAATTATACAAATATTCCAATCAGTTAAGTTTTCTATGTAAGGAATCCCAGCAGATTGCGTTGAGTCATCGGCGTGAGGTGGTGCCCAGATCATGCAGACTCCAACCACAGCAATTCCTCAGCAAACCCTCATGCTGAGCAAGCATGTTGCGACAGTGGAGAGGAAAAACTCCCCTTTAACATGAAGAAACCTCTGGCAGAACCCTGACTCAGTACAAGGGGTCATCTGCCACGACCGTCTGAGGGTTTGAGAAGACAGAGAAGAGACAGCATGGAGGATGGGAGCTGGTTCCACAGGAGAGGAGCCTGATAACTAAAAGATCTGCCTCCTATTCTACTTTTTGAAATCCTAGGAAGTATCAGTAGATCTGCATTCTGAGAACGAAGTGCTCTGTTAGGAACATATGGAACAATCAGATCTCTGATGTACGATGGAGCTTGATTATTAAGGGCTTTATACATAAGGAGGAGGATCTTAAACTCTATTCTGGATTTAACAGGGAACCAATGGAGAGAAGCCAAAACAGGAGAAATGTGATCTCTCTTTTTAATATTCATAAGAACTCTTGCTGCAGGATTTTGGATCAACTGAAGGCTTTTGATTGCATTTTATGGACTTCCTGATAATAAGGAATTACATTAGTCCAGCCTCGAAGTCACAAATGCATGGATTAGTTTCTCTGCATCACTCCTGGACAGGATGTTTCCAATTTTAGCAATATTCCGAAGGTGAAAGAAAGAAATCCTAGAAAGCTGTTTAATATGAGATTTAAATGTCATGTCTTGGTCAAAAGCCACACCGAGGTTCTTAACATTATTAGCACAGGCCAAAATGATGCCATCCAGGGGAAGTGGTTGACCTGGCAGTTTCCTTTTTAAAGATTCTGGTCCAAAGACAACAATCTATGTCTTTTCTGAATTTAGGTTATATATATATATATATATTATATTCCATGATGGTAATTGGCAGGACAAATATACTGACAATCCAGTTTGTTGTAGGTGTAGATTTAATGAATCGAAATTGAGAACCCCAACCATTTAAGATCTTGATCACAATAGCATGTGACTTGCAGAAACCATGGGGAAAAACTGTTGACGATTTTTATTTTATTTTTAAAGGACAGGTGTTTCAAAGGCATTCTGCCTTTGAGGAAAAAAATCTGAGATTGGAGTGCCGGAAATCGCCTTTGGAACTGGTTCAACTAAGTGATAAGAACTACTCTCAGATTCTCCACCGGGAAACAACTCTTACTAATCCTGAATGCAAGTCTGATACCAACTCAAGTGAAAGCCACATTGTAGAACCCCAATAATCGCTTTATTATAAAACCACATTTTGCTTTTTCATTTTCAGAGTTCCTGTGATATTACTGTGATAAGTGCTGAATGCAAACATGTTCTTATATCAGTACAAATATATAATCAAAGTCTTTTACTAAGAACACAAAGTGTTAATATTGTCTACAAAACACATGGAAAAGTAGACAACAAATGAAAGGGTTTGTACATGAGAGTTCTCTTTATGCATGCCTTTTTAAGTAATGGAGATATTCATCCGTGCATTAAATGGTCTCACAAGAGAAAAGAGATCATTGACCATCTGTTCCTCTTGAAGCTTTGTATCATGACTAGCTTCTTTTCAGTGTGATAATCCATTGTGATTTATTTATACTATTAAATGATGAAGCTAAAAGCTCCTGTGGATAGCAATTAATATCTGCTACATTAGACTTCTGTGGTTAATTTAGGTTCTTACATTTTCTGGAAAAATGTGGAACTTCCTTTCATCCAGGTGCACGGTTGCGTAGGATGGTGCCTAATTACGTTCGAGGTCTGGGTAAGAATCAAAGCTGCTGGATTGATTGATTGATTGATTGATTGATTGATTAATTCCTTCCTTCATTCATATGTGAATGTACTTGAATAAAGATGACTTGGCAAATCATGCTCAGTAAGCAACAAAAAATTGGTAGCAGCCTTACACCATTAGGATCATCTCCTCTTTCAGGGCATATCCTCTATGGTTTGCCGGGCATAGTGTAGCAGCAGGATGGATGCGGATTGCAGTTCCTTAATCAATAACGTTTAAGCAGTATTAAGCTTTTATTACAACGCACAATGCAGTGCAAGGGAAGGACTTCCGTGTTTTTCCAGGTTACAAAAAAGATTCTCCAACTGTTACCTGGTGCTGTGTGAAGATACAGAGAATATAGAAAGAAAAATCCCAGGCATGTAGTCCATGTACAAGCAATAAAACAGGTCCTGCACGTACTGTACCAGCTGCTCTGTGGACAGCAAGCATGCTTTCACATGCAGTAGGCTACACCCACATGCTCCCCACCATCCTGCAGTAGTCTTCCCCACATTACCCTGGGGATGTGACTCAGGCTACTTGTACAGTAAAAACAGTCTCTCATGTGGCAGGAGACACAGACACGTGCAAACTCACAAGACACTTTACCATCTGGGACTGATTTTGCCCCCATCTATAACAGCTGCAGCAGAGTCTTTCATGTGTTGCGGTGGGCAGCAGAGGAATGGCAGGCAAACGGTCCTACATGCCCCAACAGAAGATAAATTACAGGGAGCCGCATCGTACCATGACCCTGGAGAAAAGGCAGCAGCCGCTTTGGTGCTCGTGGATGAAGCCTTCTGGGTTTGACTTTTTTCAGTGGCTTGGTAGAAACAAAAATTGAGCATTTAGCCTTTATTCGAAAAAGGACGTTTAAGTCAGAAATTGTGAATCGGCGCTATATGCATAAACTGAATAGAAATTGGAGTTGTTTGTCTGCTCGTGACGTCCACATATATTTCAAGCACAAGTAGCTCTGCCTTTAAACTATCTTCTTTATAATATCAGTTCTAATTCTATCATAGGCCACTTTCTTATATTCAAAATCAATATAATTTAAAATAACGATATTATGGGAAAGATATAATAAAACATTTATCAGCTTCATCAAATATGGCTGACTTCAACTCTGCTTCCCTCAGTGCCACTTTTGGAGCTCATAATTCTACATGGATATATGCTCATCCTAAGGTATAATTTTGTAGGCTATTTTATAAACAGTGTTTTTCCTAAAACATAGAAAAGCCATCTTTAACAGTGTTTCTTTGACATCCAGTGTCACTTTAAGATGGGAATATTGACACTGTGGTCATTCTCCCACAATTAACAACTCGATGAGTAGTGTAGGCTGCTGCGCTTTTAAAAAAATGTGATTTTATTTCAAACGATACAACTCCATCAAATATCCTCTTGTATGCCATGTGCCCTACATACGTAAATAATTATGATGGGCCACCATGGCCAAAAATGCCAGGGCCACTTTTTGGTCCCAGTCCACCCCTGCCCCTAACTGTATATATGTCAGTTTAATATGTATAATGATACAATATCATGGACACAAAGGCAACTAAATTACAGTATCTTTAATCACGCTGCACAACTTTCTATACATTTTAGCTCAGGCTATTTTATCTTATCTTGAGTTCTTTCAATAGAGAGATATTTTGTGTACCACCCCCCCCCTACCCCGCAACTCTGCACAGAAAAGACAGGATGGATGATCAAACTGCTTACATTTATAGCAACTGCTGCAAAATAATCAAAATGGAAAGTAAGCTCATCTTGATTTAGTTGAACAATTCTTTTCGTAACATCTTTTTTTTTTACTTTAGTCACAAGCAATTAAGTAAATGTGAAATCAGAGTCAGCCAAAATGGCTGTCTTAGATTTTATTTTGTATTAGTCATTTATGTATTTTTTACAGATTTACTCAGTGGTGGAAGCCTTAAAGGACAGGCATAAAAAGAAAACATGGTTATTGAACAGAGACTCAATAAAAAGGAAAATTGGCCAATATCAATCTTTGGCCATTTGCATCTGTAATCATGTCATTTGTGCCTTCATGACAACACTTGATAACTCAATCGAAGCCATCGATCATGGAAAAACCAAATGCTGACAACTCATGAAAAAAGGAAGAAAAAGGGTGATGGAAGAAGGAATAAATGAAAAGCTGAGAAAATTTAAGGCATAGTGCTGAATGTATTTTAAAATATAAAATGGAAAATCAAGGGATAATTAGGATATTTTCAACCAATCTTTATTTATAGAGCACTTTTCATACATACAAATTTAACCATGAACACAATTATACCCCACCCCCCCAATCCAACTCCCATGTGGAGACACACGCAGTAGCAACATCAAAAAAGGACAGGGCTGAGTACAAATGAGCCAGGTTAGGTGAGGAAATACAATCAAATGAGTTTTCTGCACCACCACCAGCAGATCACCACGAACACCCAGGGCCGACCAAGGAACTAACCCAGGATGCCAAGAGGAGGGGAGGCCGAGATGCCCACCTCCATCCAAGCGCTACCTAGAGAGCACCCATGCAGCCACCACTACCAAGGCAGAGGACTCCCACAGAGGAAACACTGGTAGATTAAAATAACAGGTTACAATAAAAAACTGAATAAATATAATAAGACTGAAAATTGAATTGCTGATAAAATATTAACCAGTAAAATATGCAAAGTAATCAAACAGATGATGATAAATATTTATCAATTAAAAGCTAGGCCAAAAAAGTGAGTCTTGAGCCTGCTCTTAAAACATTAATGTTCTCTGCAGCCCTGAGTTCCTCTGGCAGCCTGTTCCAGAGGTTAGGGCCATAATAATGGAAAGTCGCCGCAACATGAGTGTGTGTCGTAATTTTAGGGATTACAAGAACACCGGTGCCAGAGGAGCACAGAGACTGCGAGGGTTCATATGGTAAAAAGGTCTAAAAATTATAATGAGCCCTTTAGAATATCGTTTTATTTTAATGGGCCCTCAAATGACTTTAAACCATAAAAAACATGTTATAAGCCTTGTCAGTCGTTATAAACTGACATTAGGTGATAGTGAAGCTGCTTAACAAACATGTCACTTTAGTGTCTTTCCGCTTTCTGAGGGGCACTTTGCTGACTGCGTTTTTCAGCAATACATTATAAAAAAAACAGGTTCAAAAGTAGAGAATTTTAACAACAATAGAATGGTTCTTTTTAATGTAAAGGGAAGGCCAAAGACTTTCAAAAACGATGAGGTCACTGCCAGCCATCCCATTTTAAACATGCGCACTCCGCCACCCTTCAACTCTTTTCCGGATAATGAGACGGAAACCACAGAACACTGGTCACACTGCCATCTAAAGACCAGGCATATGTACTACATCGTTTTCAACAAGATCAGATATCGCTTGTGTAAATGCAGTGTTGTTTACACCTGCAAATTTGAACAAAAATGGCAACCATTAAACCAGTAATGGAAAGTATTTCAGTAGTTTCCATTCCATGAATTTCTAAACAGAAAAGACTGCGGTTCGGAGAGGGCGGTGATGAGCAGAAACAGGCAAGAGAGAGGGAGTGCAAGAGCTAGATAAAACTCTAGTCTATTGAGATTTTTTTCTGGCATCTTTGTAAAAAAAATACTTTAACGTGTAGTATGGTGGAAAATATCTGTTGCTTTATAATTGTAAATTTGAAATGGTTCAATTCAATTCAGTTTATTGCATAGCGCCAATTCACCATAGATGTCATATCAAGGCACTTTACAAGAAAAGTAATTTCAAAACAATTGTTAAAACATTCCAGTTAGGTAAAAGTTTTCTATAAAAGGAATCAAAGTAGATTGTGTTGAGTCGCTCGCATGAGGTAGGGTCGGGAACATGCAGACTTCAACCATACTAATCCCTCATACTGAGCAAGCATGTACCAACAGAGAGAAAAAAACTCCCCTTTAACAGGAAGAAACCTCCGTCAGAATCTGGCTCGGTACAAGCGGTCATCTGCTGCGACCGTCTGGGAGTGTGAGAAGACAGAGAAGAGAAAAAAAAGAACAAAAGGAACTGATGTAAGAGTACTTTCTATGTTAAAGAAAGTAAAACGTTGACAACAGGACATGGAAAATGTTTGGTCAGTGGGAGCATTATCACAGTCGATGCTCCCCATCCAACAGGGCGTTGTAGCTGAGCAAGATACCAGACCAGGTTTAGTTTCTATTGAGAGAAAAGCAGTGAGGAAAAAACAGGGTTAATAGCAATAAATAAAAATAAAATACAGAAATAAAATATAAATATAATGAAATAAAAGCAAAAAAATACAACTGGAGAGTAGTAGAAGAGAAAAATAGAAAAGTGAAGAAAAGTGGTCAGTCTGTCCTCTTATAAGCCTATAGCAGCAAAACTGCAAAGATAGCTCAAAATAACCTAAACCATTTGAACTATAAACTTTATCAAAAGAGAAGGTTTTAAGCCTAGTCTTAAAAAGAGTCATGGTGTCTTCCTAGGAACTACCAGTAGATGTGCAGTCTGAGAGTGAAGTGCTCTGTTAGGAACATATGGAACCAATCCTTAATACCAATAACTATCCCATGCTTATTTACTTCTCCACTGCTGCTAAAATATTTAAGTATGTAGAACAGAAAAGTTTCAACTTTCTTTTACAATACTATTTTTTGCATAAGGTCTTTTAGAAAGGTTTTAACCCAATGAGGATGTTAAAAAATCATCCAAAAACAGTTAAAAGTGTGCTCTAGTTTAACAAGATACACATATGTAGAAGTACGATTAAATGTTTTATACTTGCAAGTTAGTCTTTGTTTTTGCATAGCAGTAGGATTAGATGTTCAGTTCAGGGCCCCTCCTTGACCTCCTATTTGGAAAATTTCAAATCTGTTTTCACAGTTTTTGTTGAATTTTAGACTGGAACCTTAGAAAACTGGCATCCGAAAATAAATACACTGCACCACAAACAAACATTACTTATCACCAAAATGCACAACATATATAGAATAGCTCATTTATAACTGACATTTCACATAACAATTTCATTTCCAGCAGATAAGTCTGTGATAGACAAGACAAAGCTAGCCACACATAGAACATAAAGGTGAAAACTACATTTTTTTATGTATGTAGACAATAACACCATCTCATTTCAAATCTATGATATTTCAAACATATATGTATTATGATCTCCAGCACTGATTTAAAAGTTACTGGTAGGAAATTTACAAGACAGTGAGCCTACAGTAATGTTAATCAGTAGTATTC
Source organism: Apricaphanius iberus (assembly GCA_028564705.1). NCBI lineage: Eukaryota > Metazoa > Chordata > Actinopteri > Cyprinodontiformes > Aphaniidae > Apricaphanius > Apricaphanius iberus. The sequence continues at coordinate 821,188 of JAPXFQ010001855.1, forward strand.
TAACCAATAAAATTAATTTCTCTACACCAAGAAAGAATTGTCCCCCTCTCGCTTGATAAACATTAAGGTGGGAGCCATGACAGAGCACCAGTTTCAGTTGTTTGAATAGTTCAACAACATCCCAACTCGGGGGTACTCATGAACTGTGTAGAACACTGTAGTATTAAAGATTTTGACCTAAACAGATGCTGTGAAAACATTCCGATTTTGATTTCAAACGCGGACAGGTTGGTGGTTCCCTTTGGGCAGAGAACTATGCTTTCTACGTACCATCACACAGCCGGCCTGAGATTCCAGCTGCGTGGGTTCTGTTGGTTCCGCGCTGGTTAACGGGCCTCGGCTATTTATCTCAACAGCGCCGAGTCGGGCCTCTAACTCTGAAACCCTCGCCTCCAAAGCTACCAAAATGCTACATTTATTACACTTACCATTATTACTAAAGGAGGTGGGAGAGTAACTAAACATCTGACACAGAGAACAGTAGAGAGGAGCCGCGGAGGAGGAATGAGAGATGTAAGCCATAGCTGCTACGAAGCTGACCTAACGAACTAGTGAGACCCTAGCACACAGAGAACAACCGCGTGAAACACAAATGGTTCCCAAAGCGTAAAGTACAAGGACTGGAAATAAGTGTGGTAGTGTGCTTGTGTGTTAAAAATAACTTAGAAAGACCTCAACACAGAGAAAAACAGATCAATCGAAGAGAATCTGAGCACCAAGCAGCTCCGCAGAGCTCAGCAATTACAACAGGAAGTGACGCAGCAAGTGTCGCAATACTCACAAACCTCACGCCGATGACTCAACGCAATCTGCTGGGATTCCTTACATAGAAAACTTAACTGATTGGAATGTTTGTATAATTGTATTGAGATGACTTTTGTTGTAAAGTGCCTTGAGATGACATTTGTTGTAAACTGGTGCTATATAAATAAAAGTGAATTGAATTTAATTGAATTAAGAATCTATACATTTAGAAGGGAATAGAAATGAACCAGGAGCAGACCTTTTGAGAGGAAGCAGACAAATGTAGGGTAAACAAGCTATGGTACATATCTTTCTTTCCACCTATGCTGAGTTAGTAAAAAAATGTGGGCATGTATATTGGGATTAAAGTTGTGGAATGCAGTGTTCTGCTGTGGATCTGGAGATGTATCTGTAAGGTTCTATGAGTGCCCACAAGTCGTCAGATAATTATTAGCTGAAAAAGGTAAAGTAAGGCACGCTTACATAAGCATCTGGCATACGGTTAATGTACCTTCAGTAAGGTATGGTGAAGAATGAGCTCATTTGACCCTAATAGTGGGTCATAGCTTTTATGTTTTAACTGCAGTTAAGTATAGATTCTAGCAGCATGTCTTTTTTCTGCATCATTTTACTGTTACCAAAATCCACTGCAAACAGATTGTTTATGCTAATGTGTCAAAAGCACATTAAGGCAATGAATGAGAGCTTCGGTGAGATAGTCTTCCTACTTATCATAGCTCTACTTCAAAGAACTGTGGCAGGACTATTCCAAAATCATTTTTTATCATGCTGGGACTCATTTTAGAAGTGCTTTAAGGTTCAGAAAATCAGAATGTTTTTGTAAAGCTAATTTAAATAAATGTAACTTGCCTATATTTTGATTACAGAAAACAATCAAATTTAGTGCAGTAGAGTTGCTCTTAAGCTCTAAATATCATCTAAAAATTAGACCTTTTATTATGAGGTTAAATCTAATGCACTTTAAAATTCAAAAATATAATTCTGTAAATAAACGTTTAATACATGCTATTTGGAGATTTAAAAATATTTAATATGATCATTTTTGAACTGTTAACACAAAGCTGTTTTTTTTTTTCCAATTTACAAAATTCTAAAACAAACACCCTTGTGCACATTTAATGTGTAAACCTTGGTATTAGCATTTTTCAGTTTGGCTTCACGTCCACTACTGTGTCTTTGTGGGCAATAGTAAACTGCAATGTGCTCAAAGAAATAAACACTCACACACACACACACACACACACTTTTATACAACAGAACCCAAACTGGAAACAATAAAATGTCAGCAGTGAAAAGGTCATCAAAGGCCAACTGGCAGTATTTTACGCATCTCTTCCTCTTTGTAATGGGGTATAAAATCAAAGCAGATTGGGTAAGCAGGGTGTCCTTAGTACAGTTCACAGAGCTTTCAAATAGCAATAATCAAGCTACATAGTTAAAGGCAAGAAGATTTGCTATAAACACTAGACATCTATGCACAGCTGCTAATCCTTGTCTTCATTTAAAATGGGATATTTCCAATCCCTATGTCTAGTCCAAATTTAATTTAATTTAATTTTTTTAATTTAATTTAAATCCAGGATAGATTAACCCATTTATGCAAACCTGATCATTTTAACACATTGTAACATATGTTGCCAGATTAATGAAGCTGTCATTTCATGTTTCTCATTTCAACCGCATTTTTTTTATGCCATTTAGACAAAATATGGTGCTTCTTTTTTCCAACAAAACTTGGACTGCAAGATTGAGCTACAGTTTTGGATCCAACCATTTGGTATCTTGCTCCCTCAGTAGCTGTAGCTTTCAGTATATGCATAAAACTCCTCTCCACTCAGTGGTGAAGAGTGGGATTTTTTAAAAGCAAAGGTCTTATCACATGACACTCAAGTTACATTAAAGCATTCGTTCAGGCATAAACAGTAACTGAAGGTTTACAGTTTATAGCTTACCGATTATAACTAAAGGTATATGATGAGTTGCGTCTACACACACGGTTTATCATGCAACACATTGGAGTGTACTTAAGTCATAAATTGTGTCCTAGTTGCAACAAGCAAAACTTTTAGGGAGCATAAGTAACACAAAGCCATTTATCACAATTTACGAAGAATGAAAAAATTGTGAAACAAGTGCAGAAAGCAAAATGCAAATGCTTTGTGCCTAAAACATTAACTTAAAAATTCAAATGATTGTGAAGTTAATTTGTCATTGATAAAGACATGTCTGCAAACGTGTTCAAATGGTGATCCTTGATATATTCACAAATATGGGCTTTTTATCTGCAATCTGTAGCATCTTGTGAAGTGATTTATGTTCTTTCTCGCTATGTCACAATTATCATTTGATGCTCAGATCAGTGCATAACCTTAAAACCTCTGTTACTTTACGGAGTTGTAAAATATCAATTTCATACAGACCACAAAAGTATTGTCATTTTGTCACATTGTGATATTATACTATATTAAAATAAAATGTCTCACAACTTGTTGAAGAAATCTGAGAAATATTTGCATAACAAATTGCACCTTTTTTTTGCAATAGACTATCAGCATAATTTTCTAATCACTGTATTTGACCTAGTTATCTGCCATCATTACTTCTCACTAAACCTCTGCTTTCTCTCTAAATGACCACGCCTCCTCTAATTTTAGATGATAAAATCTAAAATCCACATGACCAATTGAGCGGGGGTGATCCACCCCCTTTTGCTCTACCATCTTACTGTTTAAAATATCAGTTCCGATAATTCACCAAGTCCTTGGCTATTAGCCTATCTAGCCTGAATAAAGTGCAAAAAACCCGTCCATGACAAACAAGAGAAACAAAAAGCAACTGTATTCATAGTAAGAAGATTAGCTTATATCAGGGATAATTAATTTTCAAAATGAAAGAAGGAACAACATTTTTGTTATATAAACCAAACAATGCTTTTGATATGTTTATTTTTTTTAGTATTCAAGGGTGCAAGAGAGAGAGATCAAGTAAAGGAGACAGTGTAAACAATGGTGCCAAGGTGAACATGGCAGTAGGTGTCCAGGAAGACAGCTGTAAAACACACAGTAGCATACAGCTAAATGTCACTCACATTAGATGTGTTGGATTCATCTGTCTGTACAAACCGAGAGTGAAAAAAAAAAAAAAACTGTAAAAGCTGCACACCCTTTATTTTCTCTTTTCTTTTGTCTCAGAGCTGTCAGGATGGGGGCGTTTTCATGAAAAATAAAAGCCACATCAGAAGAGTAACAGAACAGTTTGGGGAATAAGAGGCTTCTGCACTACGACAAGACATTTGTGAAATCCTGGAGAGTGGGATTCTGATATTAAATCCTAAAGGTTGAGAACTGTCTATAAATCGCCACCAGATTCATTTATGACTTGGGCTAAATATCCAGTACTTCAGTTTATGTTATTGCTATTCTATGTTAATAACTGACACAAATTACAGTTTTTATGTAAACCGGCACAAAACTAATACATGTTTTTATGAGCATGTTTTTATCAGCTTTGAGTGTCTAATGATTAAAAATGTTGCCTATTCTTTGCATGGCAACCTAAGCTTTAACTGTCCAATAGATTTCATCACATTGTCATCGTATTAATAGTGTGAGCAACATCACAATTGCAAAGCACTTTATGGATGCAATATTTGGCAAGAAATTATACAGTTACACCTATATAGTCTGCACACTGGTAATTAGGGGTGTGTGAGAGGAGAAAAGTATTTTTATTTGTATCCATAAAATTCAAATAGGCATAGAAATCAATTTTTTTCATGCTACATTTCTTATTTACATTATTATCCATTACAATAATTATGGAGATGCAATATTGGTTGATTTTTTTCCCACAATCCAGCAATGAACATGTAACGGGAACGTCACTGAATACACAACAACAGGGGCACAACAGTTGGGGCATGGTTGTAGGCTGCAAAGACTTGTGGGTAATGCGTTCGTGTACTGTAGAAGCTCTCCGTTTTACCGTATAGTTTGTGTTCTAAATGTAGTTATGCTCTTTAGTTATCCTTTGAGTTATTTTGTGTCAGTGTTTGGTGGTTATTGTCCGTGTACCATCATAGAGACAGTGGTGTGTGGGTTTATGTGGCTTGTATATGGTCTCCTCATCATAATTATTACAGAGGGCAAAAAAGAAGAAAGGGAGTATATGAAGTTGGTTTTTAATCTTTGCATGATCAATTATTGTGTTAATTCTGAAATAATTAATTACAATTTTTAGCACACTGTTTTTTAATCACGTTAATCTATTTTTTTATCTTTGATTTTATTGTTTCTGTAGGCTAGTTGCCTTTAAATGAAATCCTTTTTTATGCTTTGGGTCTCTTTTGCTTTAGTTGTTAGGGGTTAACTACAGCCTAAGGTGTTGATATCGAAGGCTGTACACTGATCATAAGCTGACCGCTTTGTAGTTGGGAGGGTGAGGTGAGGAGCAGAGAGTTGCAGACAGTGTTGCCATCTTAGTTATATTTTGCGAGTTTTTAGCGTTTCTCCTTCAAAAATAAAAGCGAATAGCGACAAATCTAGCAACTTGTTATGGAGTAATTGGAGACTTTTACTGTAGGTGAAACATGTATTGTCGTTACTCTTCTCACTGAGCAGGCACTTTCCCGTCTCAGATCACTCACAGACACAGAAGGCAGCTTGTGTGACCACTGCCCAGGTCCAGCTATATGACAAGCCATTGGTATCAAAGATAAGGTGTATATTACATGTTGTTTTAACCCTTAATAGAGCTTTGGGAGAAGACGTCAAACTGGCAGGTAAAACCGTAAACAAGCTATATGGGTAACCAGCTATTCAAGAGTTTTCCAGCTTCGCGAAAACGGCTGACTCGTGTTGTGCCCCCGAGTGCACAAACCACCTAGGTCAAGGTTAAGACAGAGCGTTTTATCACATTGCAAAACATCCAGCTTGGAGGAAAAGATGGATTTCTGCTATAAAATGATGAGCGCAATGAAAAAATGTTTCTCAGTGGATTAAGTGCAGTGACCATTTCATTTTAGATAACTTCAACCGTACACGTAATGTAGAGTTAACTTTTACATTAGTATTTCTAACAATTGTAATCAAAATGCTATTTACAGTTTTAATGATAATGGCTTATAAAAGCTGAAAAGTGTAACAGAAACGGCAGAACAGAAAACTAAACAGATTTTGCTTTTATTAAGATTCTTAGCGTGCTTTAATTTCGATTTTTAGCGTGTTTCCTACAGTTGCGGCAGTTTATATGTCTTTCGATTACAGCGAGGAAGAGAGTGGGGTCTAATTTATTACTATTATTTTTATTTTGAAGTAATGACTGTCAGATATCGACACACATAAAAAGCACTGAGACATAACCTAGCTGCTTGTTGATCCACTTACCCTCCGGGTGTGCAGTCCTTGGTAGGAAGTGTCCAGATCTGGATCTTGATAACAAACCCGATTGTGTCCATTTATATCCCTCCAGGCTTTTTTATGCTTTAAGCGATGCTCCGGATTAGGACAAGGGAAAATTGATCAGGAAATTGTATGTCAGGTTATCTCAGGTCTGGTAAAAGGTCTGCTATGACAGCTTCTAAAGTTTTAAAAAGTATCCAAGGAGAATGGTAAGGGTCAGAGATGTTCATTTTCATTTCCTGGTATATAAAATAATATCTTCTGTTTTAAAATGGGTAGTGAACTCTGAAGGAGAAGTATACCAGCCGTCAACGTTAATTTTGATCACATATTCCTGCCGAAAATGCCAGCTACGCTCTGAGAATCACGTGAAGTCTGAAACTCTATACAGTTCAACTCAAGGCAGATATTTACCTCACTGAGTCCAGAAACGCTAATAAATTGGGCATGCTCGAAGCAGAAGGTTCCAGTCACCACTTGGGACTTGTCACAAAAACAAAAGAATGTAAATGCTGGGACTGCATCTCTTGAAGTCTATTAAATACAATAAATGGCATCATGAAACATATTTTTAAATTAGACATATCAAACCTTTGTTCGACCACACTAATGTAATGAATTTGAATGAAAATACCTAAAAAATGAGGGCTTTTCTCAGCAATTATTATGTGAGATTCAAAATAATATTGATTACATTAATTAATTAAAGATAATAAATAATTAATCTCTGTGATGGACTGGCGACCTGTCCAGCGTGTACCCTGCTTCTCGCCCGTGGACAGCTGGAGATAGGCACCAGCCCCCCGCGATCCCTTGAGGAATAAGCGGTTCAAAAAATGGATGGATGGAAGGATGGAAATAATTAATCTCAAAGTTTTTTTAATCTCATAACAGCACTAGTCATTTATAGTGATATTTTTTACACATTGTTATATATTGAGAAATAAATACATTTAATTATAAAAAGAGGTTTAATTGATTACTTAACAACTTCAAAGTACTCGAAATTGGTACCGTTAAGTAACAGTATCGATTCTTAGGTACTGAGAATTGGTACCGTATCGATTCAAATGTGAATTATGATTCGATTTGACTGTAGACCTAAGTGTTCAATTTTGGATTTAGCTAACCTGAGCATAGGTGGAAATCGGGTCGGGGGAGACCCACACCCCACTTCATGAAGTTGTCCCCCTAAAAGATCATTAAGCACAGACGTAGTTTTGATGATACAGCATTGTCTAAAACTGTACAACGCAAACGACACAAAGTACAAATGTGTTTTTATTTGTAGAAATATTACGATCTTCTCCCCTTCCCATACCTCAGATTGGTACATTCCACACAAGCTCATTTAGTGAGCCTGCCAGCTGTGCTGCTGCTGTGAACCACACTCCAGTACAGTAGCTGGTGGAAATGCACCTAAAGTTAGATGCCAACCACCAATAAATTACAAGAGAAAGAGGAAGTGAGCTGCTGCTGCTGCGATAGTTGGGATCATAGACATATATAAACATTTAATATAAACACGTTTATGCATGTCTATGGTTGGGATAGTTGGCAGCGGCATGTAGTGACAGCCACTAGGAGAGGGAAGCCAAGCAATGTGTGAAAGCAGTAAGTGATTTCATCTCTCCACTTGTTCTGAAAGCTCAAATATGTCTGTCAGATGTGGTCATGAAGGTGGAAAAATGCCACCTATTGCTTGACAAAGTCTTAAAACATTGAAAAATTGCTATATAATTCAAAAATAGATATTGTTTATATTGGTTATGGTTAATGCCCCGAAAGCAAACTACAGTCACAAATTACTAAAGGTAGCTTCATTCTGTAGGCTATATTTCTCCTCAGCAACTGCAGTGGGTGCTTACCGGGCTCCTCAATGAGAGCTTACCTGATCTGTTTTCGATTTAAAGTTTCAGATGAGCAGCAGACTCAAGTTTACTGCTGAGAATATTTGGAAAGGATCAGCACTTTTTTTTTTTTTTTCTAAAATATCAACTTCGATTGTTTATTTATCGTTCCACAATCATGATTTATGTCTCTGGAAAAGAAAAAAAAATGGATTCAACAGCTTGATGTGTGATAACACGATTTGGATCCTCTGTTACAGTGTGTCCACACTAAACGCAATAGGAGCGACTATAAAGCGCGACACACGCCTAGCTGTTCGCGTGCACATTCGCACCTTGAAGCGCGTACAACGCGAACTGATCGTGCTTAAAATATGGAATTTTCACGCGCGAACTGGCCTTCAGCAGAGCTGGGGCCAGAATGCATCTGCGGTGGATTATGGACCGAGCTGACGGAGGACAGCGTGTTTGGCCCGGGCTTCAGCGGAGCTGGGGCTAGAGTGCAGGTGGCGGTGGATTATGGACAATGGTCTCCGATCTGACGGAGGACAGAGTGGATTATGTGTTCGGCCTGGCCTCCGGTAGAACTGGGACCACTGCACTGGGGGTTTGGTGAGCTAACTACAGTCTAGCTACGGCGGAGGGATCCATAAACAGCAGCGAGCCTCTCATGAACACTGGCTCCTCGCCGCCTGGACAACATGACCTGCTCGCCCAGTTTGTGCCGTGAAGGTCCAAGCTTCTCCTGCCGAAACACCAACTACATTTCTGAGCAGCTGTCCATCTATCTGCGGTTCATAAAAGTTTATAATATTTGAGCAGCGTGGGACGTGGTGCGGGAGCTACTACCAGGAAACCAGATGAGGAGGCCGTTTCAAGGCTCACTTCTAGGCCGAGAGGTCCTTTTACAGCAACAACGGCTCTTTTAAAAGCCACCCATAAACCTCTTAAGAGCATTCCTGTCTAAATAGTTTAACCTGTTTATATTTTTTTTAATTCCTGTCACTCTATAGCAAACTGCTTGTGTGATGTAGCTCGGGGTGATTAGCCACAATGTTTATCAGCATTTCCTCTATGTCCTGCTGAGGCTCTGACTCCATGACAGTCACAGAATCACTGACACTCTGTCCCCTGATTGGTTGTTGCGGCGCGATTTGACGTTGGAGTTCAGATTTTTCCAACTCGAGCGATAGACGCCATGAGCGTGAATGCACAAAATGCACCACATAAAATGCAGCGCGAATTTTCCATCGCATCTGTAGCGCGAATTGTTCGCACAAATCAGGCAGAAAAGCTTTTTCGCGACAAAAATCTGCTTCCATTGATTTTACATGTAAACCTGAAGCTCCTATCGCGTTTGGTCTGGACACACCGTTAAGCTTGTTTGGATTGATTATTAATTAAAATGAATAACAAAAATGAACAATATGGAATACGTTACTATTTTAAAAGTTGACTGGTACAGTAGTAATAGATTATGACAAGATTTTCTTACCATGTTGGTCAAAATGACAAATAGTCTACCCCGGTCTTTAAATCAGCACCATGAAAAGCAAAATGAAACCACACTGAAGTTGGTTTTAGGTTGTAATTTTGACAGATGTTCATCCCCATTTTGCAGTGTTTCACTAATTTGTAACAGTGATCCAATGGGTCTGTTTATCTCATTGCAGAAGGTAATTTACTGACAGAACACAGAATAAAATCAGCAGCTCTCACTTTATGTTCCCTGGGCGCTACAGGATTATTGTACTAAACTATACACATAACTTTTCAGGTTACATGTTATGTTGATGAAAAATGTGTGTATATTTGATGGATTCTACACCGTGGGGTTTCGTCACATTTTATGTTGACTATTTATTTCTTTTGATGGTGTCTTCTTTAGATTACACAGATGTTGTAGTAATTTAGGTTTAACATTTCTCCACACTTGATCCAAACAGTTGTTGTTCTGATAGTAAAAGTAGCTAAATTATTTTAAGACGTGTGAAAATATTTTGTTAATAGTTTTGTAACTTTATTTTTAGTTTTTGTTTAGTTACTTTGACGGACTGTAGTGGAAATTAGAGAGGGATGCAAAGAAATGTCGTTAGATGTGGTCATAAAGGTGTATCATTGCCAGATATATAGGTAGAATATGAATCAATACAGAGCAATGCTATAGATGCTATAATGTAAGATTCCATAACATTAAAGATTATGCAGGCAGGTTGCAAAGAAGCAGGAGAGCACACTTTTTTCATGCCCTCCCCCCCGAAAAAATTAATCTTTAAACTTTTAATTTTTAATTTTAGGCTTGTGGTTTATTCCCCCCCACCCCCCCCAAAATTTGAAATGCGATTTCCACCCCTGGACCTGAGCAGTAATCCTTAAGCAGGTATTCTTTTGATCTTCTATTAATCATTTTCTTCTTGTCAACCTAATATATAAACGGCAGATTTGTACATGTTCTATCTCAGCTGTGGGTCCCTGCAGCTACTCTACAGTCACCTGTGGACTCAGAATTTATTCTAAAGAGATCAGAGGTCTTATTGAGGTCTTGAAAATCGTGCCGTTTCCTCACATCACAAATATCCACTACTATTTCTTGGTCGATTCCATAAAATTCCATTCAAATACATCAAAGCTATTCATTATACGGAGCTAGGTGTCATGTACCAGTGCGCTGAATTTACCCTACAAAATCTGAAGGACGGTTGATGAGGTATATTCTCTGAGCCCGATTAACATGTCCTCATTTATTCTGTCAGTTCAGGGTTCATTTTTTGCAGTGTGTGAAAATGTGGACATGCTGTGCTCTTCAAGCCTTTTTAAAATCCTGCAGCAGAAGCTGGGCCCCTCTGCGTTGGAGCATAGTATCCTATGCAGCATTTGGCAAGAGAGCGGACGGCAGGGAAAAATTTGAAAAAGCGCCAAGTCGACCTCATTTTCCCCAACCTGGTGTGCGTGTGTGTGTGACTGTGGGTGTTTTGCAGTCACAGCAGCATCCGTAACTTTAATAGCAAGCTTGGCTCACTTCACAGCTTCTGGATCTCCACCCTGCACTTAATACATGTAACCAAACCCACGCTGCTCCACAGCGGCCCTCACTGAAACTAACCCCGGCGCAAACACAGATACCTGCATGCACACATACATGGAACTGTTCATGTTGTGGCGCAGTTGCACACGGACTTCCTAGTCGGGTCTTGTGAGGTAAATCAAATTTTTTGCAGTTTCCAATGCTTGTCATGTCAAATATCAACACAAGTGCTTACAGTGTGTCACATCACATGCAGTACATCCTGTCCTCATATGTTAAAGGAATGTGCTTCCCTCCATCCAATCAGCCCATCAAGCTGAGCCACGTATCAGGGCTTGTAAGGGGGTTCTGAAAATATTACAGCTGCTAATAATAACACCATTGAATGTGCTGTCACACTTTTTCTGCCTGTCCGTCTGTGTGTGTGTGCTGCATGTGTGCATCGCTGGCATGGAGGCTTACTGTCCCCCCCACCCCCTCTTCACCACAAGGAACTCATTGACCTGAATCAGTGCAGAGCCGCGCCCCTCCTCAGGGCTGCTGCACAAATGTCAGGGAGCCTCTAGTGGCCACAAAAGAGAATTATGAGCATGGACGCAAGCAGTAGTGATGCTCACAAAACGTACATCACTCCAAATAATTTCACTGTATTTTAATGCCCACTTTAATTTTTTTGATTTTTATGCTCTGTGAACTAACATACGAATAAATGCTTCAATATAAAAGCCTTTATCTCTTTTAGCTTGTAGCTAAAATAATGTGAAGTGAGATAAAGAATCCAAAGTATAGAGTAGTATGCACCACTCAGGCATCCAGAATCTTTCCTCTCTTACAGCCTGCGCCACATCTATCTGGTCTGTTCCGGTAACGCCGTGTCATTGGGCTCATGTGGGTGAGAGAGACTGAGTATGACCGTCCAGGGATCCAGTGGGTTAATCTGTCAACCGTTGGATGAACTCCAGCAGCGAACAGATTAGCCTTTCACTGGTCAACTGGAAATTAGGACGTCTTTTTTTGTTTTGCTTTAATCCCAGAGAGAGAGCCATGTGTCGGCATGCACCCTCGTGCCGCTCTGCAAAGGGAGCTCTTAGGAGGTTCAGAGGTCATAATTTGCACTAGTGAATGTCCAGTTCCCTTTTTCTTAAAAAAAAAAAATCCTTTTCTTTTTTTGAAGAATATTGCTTGCAAATCGGAAAAAAAGCTGTGCTGTCAAGGAGTAAACTAAAAAAAATGAGACAAAAGAAAGAATATTCTTTAAGCCTACCTGAAAAGTCTATTTTAGACCCTCTGATTTCTTATTTTTTTATATTTTCTATTTTTATATCGCGGAGGTGCAGCTTTGGGTCCCTCATTTTTACATCACAAGCGCCCATCACTTTCATATAGCTGTTGAGCACCATTCAGCCTCGTTCATCATCACATGTGACTAGTTGTCAAAACCATGGAAAAAAAATAAAATAATGTGGGGCTCTTTGCTGCTGTCAGCCATCATGGCTCCAGTGGGTACATGCAAGTGGGTTTCTTTGTGGCTGGAAAATTCTTGTGGGAATCATCACAATGTTTTGCATTCATTGATATAGTGCCTTGCAAAAGACTTCATACCTCTTGAAGCTTTTCACATACATGATGGTACAAACATTAACTTTAAAGTATTTTGCTTTAAAGTATTTTGCTGGGTTTCTATTTTATTTTTAAAACACAGAGTAGAGCACTGTTCTGCAGTGAATGGAAAATGTTTTACAAAATCCATAAAAAATAGCGAATTTGTTTCCGAAAAACTATGGCATTAATTCACTCCTGTTGTTGCCATCTGCTATGTTGAGAAAACTGGACTACAAAGACAAACCTCCTGCCTGAAGAACTAATAATCCCACAATGCATTGCATTAAACCCAGTTTCAGTTTCAACAGGACGAAGAGGACTGAATCGGCCAATGGAGTACATCTTTGAATAACAGATTCCATCAAAGTGAAAAACACACTTTACAACATTTTCTGTCACCGTCAAATAACTAGTCTTGTATGTCATTTTGAAGAAACCTTCTTACTAAGGCAAAATACTAACAGTAGATCCATCACTGAGTTGACTGATCAATAAAATCAAAATTAATTATTCAAAAAATCTAATGAAACATTTTTTCCACCAAATAACTTTTTATATTCACTTTGCATTACATTATGAATTTGTTGTTTGAAATAAAAAAAAAACTGATGCACCAAATCACATACTAAGAAGACAGAAGTGGGGACTTGGTGTTTGGAAATTGCCTGGTGCAATAAATCAAAATTTTAAGTTCGACTCATGGTATTGTCTGCTAAATGTAGATGTCTTTTTCTTGGTTCTTCGGTCTCTTCACTGCACGTTTTCTGTTTTGTAAATACATTTTTCAGAGACCTCGGTTTTTAACTATTTTGTCATCTTGTGGGTTGGTTTTTAGCAGTGACATATCACGTTATTAGGGCAAGTATCCTGAAATGCCTCAAGCTTGAGTTATAGCCGGATGTAACAGAGAAAATTCAGTCATTTTTGAAAATAAAACATTGTTTAGATTTGGATAATACACAAAACTGTAATACTCTAAGTTATAAGTTAAGTTCAATTTGAATTTCACTTCACTGTGTTTATTTTCATACATACTGAAGGCTTTTGACCAATAATGTTATAAATAGATAACAAAGCGCACATACTTTTTAAATTCTATTTCTTATATAATCTCTCTCAAGCTCTCTTTATCAGCTACAGGTGTTATGCTGTGTGCTTGTTGTTCATGCTTTTCAGAGGAATGGCTTCAGGGAGTTTTTCCAGTCTTAGAGTAAAGTTAAACTTAAAGAAAAACTTATCTCAAGTCTCGCCCGGTCTTGTGACCAAAATACTAATGAAATGCATGGAGTGAATTTCTTTGAAGTTGGTTAAACGTATTTACTGGTACTCAAAGAAATTACAAGGCTGTTTTAGTTGGTCCTTTGTAGATTATTATAGAACAGGGATATCAAACTCCAGTGCTCAAGGAGTGGTGTTTTCCAACAAGCATTGGTTGTTCATCTACAAGCGTGCAAATGACTCATCTGGGAGCATGGGTTACCCCATAACAGTGGTAGTTACTGATCATTCGTCACTGACCATTGCTAATGTTACCGAAGTTGGAATACAATTCATTCAAGTATGGAACACCAAAGTGTTCAAAATTAGTTAAATAAATAAAACCTTATAATATAAATGTGTACATGAATAAATATTAGACTATTTATATTATGTGACAATGAAATTAGGAAAAAGATCAATTCATATAAAACTCTAAGATCGGTATTATTAAATATCTTTATTTTTTCTTTAAAAATGCACTTATTAATATTAAACATTATTTAATTGTAAAAAAAAAGGTTTTTAATATGTTTTATTTTTCAGTCATATTTATTCAATTTCATTAGTTTTTACTGAACAAGATCATCATCCAATCAGAGTGTGTATGGGACCTGAATGCTCATTGGCTGGTGTTCCATATTCAAAGAAAACAACCTTGAATGCAGTTTTCACTGAACGGATAAATCTATAACTCCTCACTGAGTAACTTTATATAAAAGAAATATAAATGATACATATTAATATATGTCATTTGAAGAATATTATGCATGTTGTTACTCATAAACTGTGGAGGGTTAAAGTTGAAGCATCCAACAAACGGTTCTGTTTAACATTACTCACTGTGTCTGATTCCTTAAAAAACATTGAAAAAGGTTTATCTGGCTTATTTTATGGATCAAAGTAACTTAGAATACTGCTAACCAGTGTTTGGAGTAACGCATTACAAAAGTAACGAGTTACAGCAATATATAACTTTTTTTTAGTAATGGGGTAATGTAAGGCATTACTTATAAAATATACAGCAATACATTACTCATCACATCATTTTAGAGGATGTGCACATATAACGCTACAAACAAAGCCAAGACAGCCCTAACACCTAAACGGAACCATCTTTTGACGAGCGTTCTAACCGAACAATTTTGATGCGATTTAAAAACCATTGCTACGAGATAGAAGGCATGCAAGAGCATTTCAGACTGAGTTTAATAGAATAGTGTTAAAGTTTTTGTCGTGTCACACTAGTGTAAAGTGTAACTTGATTAGTTACAGTATTTTAAAATTGTGTTACATTTTTAAGATATTTTGTCAAAAGTGAATTAAAATAGTATTACTCAGTTACATTTTTGAGACACTAATATGTAATTCAAAATATAATATTGTTGAGGCCGTAACTAGTAATATCGAATATATTAAAACAGTTTTTTGTAACTTCCCCACTAACTAGAGTCGGGCAAATGTGCCTTTGGAGACAACTTACTGTGCAACTGGAGTAGTTGAGAGAGGTCTGATATGGAATGTGAAAACAATTTCTTGAAATCAAATTGTTTGATTTTTTATTTGTATTTGTGTAAACTAAGTATTTGGGCAATAACACAAGTTCACCTGATAACATTGTATTAGTATTTGGTTGCCATTGACCGAGGTCAAACATTTCCTGTAGGTTTTCACCAGGTTTGCACACCTTAGCTGGCATTTTGGCCTATTCCTCGATTCAAATCTTCTCTAGAGATTTGTGTTTTGTGGCTTCGCTGGGCGACAGAGTTCTGACTCCCACTGCAGTTTGTCTTTTAGATTGAGGTCTAGAGACTGGCTAGGCCCTCAAGAACCTTGATATACTTTTTAGCTAGCCACTCCTTCATTACACGGGCGGTGTGTTTGGGATCATTGTCATGCTGGAAGATCCAACCACATTTCATCTTCAATGCTCTCAATGATGGAAAGAGGTTTTGCCCAATATCTCATCAAACATGTACCCATTCATCCTTTCTTCTTTAGACAAATTAGTTGTCCAGTCCCCTTTGCAGAAAAACAGCCTGAAAATATAATTTTTCCACCTCTATGCCTCAGAGTGGACATGGGATCATGGGATGCAACTCAGCATTCCTCCCCTTCAAACACGACAAGTAACATTTATACCAAAGAGTTCAATTTTGATCTCATTTGACCTCATGACATTCACCCAAACTTCCTCTTGATCATCCAGATTGTCTCTGGCAAACTATAGACTGCTTGCCTACTGTAGATTGGCTTATGCAAGTCTTCTGTAGGTGTACAATCTTGTCCCTGGTCTTCTTGGACAGCTCTTTGGGCTTGATTATGGGGAAGATTGGAGTGTGACCAGTTTATTGTGTGGACAGGTACCTTTTATACAGATAATGAGTTCAAACAGGTGTCAGTAATGCAAGTAACAAGTGGAGGATAGAAGAGTATCTTAAAGAGGAAGTAACAGCTCTGTGAGAGACAGATTATTTTCCTTGTTTGTAGGTACTACATACTTATTTGTGTACGCTTTTAAAATCATACAATATGATTTCCCTATGATTTTTCTTATTCTGTCTCACACAGTTGAACAGTACCTATGATGAAGATTAAAAACCTCTCTCATCTTTTTAAGTGCGAAAACTTGCACACTCGGTGGCTGACAAACACTTTTTGCCCCACTGTTTTGTAGTATTGTACTGAGGGTAAAAATGCACTAATTTGACTTATTAGAGAGACATAAGGAAAAGAGCACTTAAAAAATAAGAAAAGGATTTCTTAAACATTTGTTCATCCTTGATCTTTCCAAAGAGGATTGGAACAAACATCTTGGCAAAATCAAATAAAAATTAATAATAAGCATGAAATATCAGCAAACCACTGCCATACTCTCATATTGGAGAGTTTCAAAGAAAAAGAAAACTTTTTTTAGTTCACTTGTGGTTTTTGTTTGAATACATCTTCAGGACTCCTTTTACAGGACTCCTTTTTAAATACCATAATTTCTCTTGGAACCCTTCGTCCCCTCTGAAGGCATATGGAAGCCACAGTTTGATGCAACATTTGCTCAACAACGTGGTAGTTTTACGTAAGCCTAGTTTACTCATTCAGAGAAAAGTAAGGTTGGAATAGCTTATAGCCTATCTTTGGAATATTTAGAAAACTGGTTCTACAATCCCATGATATGATTTAAGGGGAGCTGAACTCTTCTATTTTTCCTATCCCTTTTCACCTAACTGAATAACCAGAAGCTATAAAAGAACCCTTTCTAACTGTGGATCAGTTGCAGAGATCCACGGCTAGGGTTGAATAATCTGTTCAAAAGTATTAATCACCAATTTGGTCTCCAGTTGTCAAGAATAAATCCATCTTATTTAAACAATGCGTAGTAAAAAAAAGGATACGATACCTCTGCCTGACTACCTTGACGACTGGGAGTTGTGGTTCATCAATACAATTAATTTGCCCAAATGAAAAGACAGATGACACATTATTTGTGTCAGCTAAATATGGAGTTCATGATTTACATGAGTAAAGCCAACTGGAGCACATTAGGAATAAATTAATGAGTACACTCCGTTGCACATCACTGAGATTCATCCTGTCTTTTTCTAAACTCCTGTCATGCACCAGGTGGCTTTTTGTCGGCGCCATAAGGGACTGGATTTTAGTTTTTGCTGGTCATATGATGTGTTTGGGTAAGACTCTGAACATTCCATTGCTCTTTGTACACAATAGCCACAGGTCTACTCTGTCAGGCGCATAACTACGGCAGTCATTTTTGGAAAAGCTCCCAGTGACTTTCACTTTATATTCCTGTGCTTTCTGCTGGATTAGTCTGTCTGCTCTTCCTGGCCGTCCGCAAGCATTGTGGCTTCTCTCTCCCCCTCCTCTTGTTTCCTGCTGCTTTTTATTTCACCTTACATTCGCTGAATTCGACCATGAATTCAATTCACATGCACACAGCTGGAGGAAGCACGTTGTGACGTTGTGTTTGCCGGTGGAGAGTTGTGCAACCTCTAATGCCGGAGCTCTGCGTGTGGGAAATGTGTCACTGCCGGGCTGAGGGTTCCCATTGGTTCAGAAGGCGCACTCCCCCACTGCTCAGCCCCTCCCTTCCCTCCAAATTGGGCACTCAGATGCCTAAGCTCGGTCTCCATGGCATCTAACTCCTCACTGGGGGAACTTCATGTAAATACACCTATTTACCCCCCCCCCCCCCCCCCCCCCCCCCCCCCCCCCCCCCCCCCCCCCCCCCCCCCCCCCCCCCCCCCCCCCCCCCCCCCCGTCTTTGCTCTCAATCTAATCTTCTTCTTGATGTCTCTCAATGCATCTTTCATTTTAACTGTTTGACTTTGATTTGTAATCCACAAGCGTTTTGTTAGACTCCCTGTCCATTAAATATATAGGCAGCACGTCCATCAGAATTTTAAAAGCAATTCCCAGCCTTCGTGTTTTCAACACGTCCCTCTTTTTGTCATCATTTATGTCATGGAAAGACGATTGCCTGGAGCCTGTGTTCCAAATTTAAACTCATCCCTTTGTATTTCGTTGCCATTTTTGGGCAGAGCGCCCACATAAAGAGAAGCAGTAACTCAGCAAAGGTGTTTAAAACACAGCAGACCACCCAGTCTTTCCATGAAATCCTGCAGACAGCCTTCATAAGGAAAGGTCAGGTGTTCTTTCCATTTACCAGCCTCACTTCAGAGAATTTTCCACATCAGGATTAATCAGAATTTATGAGTAAATCACTCATTATAAAAGAAATTACATAAGAGATTAGCTTTGTACCTGTAGGTCAGTATTAATGAGCGGCTGTGACGACTGTTGCTGTGTTTTACACATTAGAGATGTGCCATGAGTCTCATGACTTGTTTTTTTTTTCTTTCTTTTCTCCTTGGAACGCAGGTGGGATGAGTCTAAATTGTTTTGGAGAATATGTGAAATGTCAGATGACTTCCTCGAAGTCCGCAGCATGACAGGTTTCCTGGTTGCCAAAAGGACTTTACGCTGCATCCGACTGTGACTCACCTATTATGACACAGTCTTTGGTGGATCGTCTGATCGCAAATGAGAGAGGGGAGTGATGCTGATAGAGGTGCATGCGCAAGTTGGGAGGGGTGGTGGGAGAGACTCAGAAATCCCCTGTAGCTTGAGCTGCAGAATACTAAACACCTTGGGCATCTCTGCTTCATTTAACACATATCACACACGACTGAATGTGTGAGGTTGCTCTGACAGTTAACCAAAATATACATTATAACGTCATTCTCTGATCATGAAGGAATGACGGCAGCAAGGATCGATGATGTAGCGGAGGACAGAAAGGAAAGAAAAGAGGGGAGGTGGCAAAATGGAAAGGAATGGGGAAAACCTGCAGTGCAACACAGTCTGAATTATTCATCGATATCTGTGTGGGTTGCTGCATATGAAGAAAATAGAGGGTAAGACAAAGGAGGGGAGATAGAGGGAAATATGGAAGGAGAAAAGAATGAAGGATGAGAGGAGGGCAATGAATGGATGGAACAGGAGGAAAAGTCAGGGGACCAAAAGAAGGAAAAGGAGAGGAGCGAGGAAAAAATAGAAGAGAGGGATGGTGATGGCGCAGATGTCTGAACTCTGTGTTCCTGACACTCAAGTCACGTTTGCATTGTCTGCTTCTCTCTTTCTATCTCTCTCTCCTTAGTGAGCCAGTAGAGCTCACTAACATAGTCAGAGGGTGAGAACCAAGGAAAAATTTCCTATAAAGTTGTATTAAATGGTCAACACTTTACAGGTGACCAAGTTGAAACAGCTGAAACAGTGTTCCTCAGTTTGAATTCTACACAGGAACACACACATATACACACTCTGGCACTATCACATATAACATGAAGGTCACACAGTCATCAGACCAGCATTTGTCAAACCATAAACACACTGCAGTGAAGCTCAACAATGTGTATTTCAAAATTAGTATCAAACTTAGCACTGGAAACTAAAACCAGATATTTAGATTACACTGTGTAAAAAGACATAAACATTTTAATTTACTAAATGGCTGAATAAGATTTTTTTTAATGTTTTTTTTCTCACATAGTGGAATTTGCATGTTATTTATTTTTGTGGCGATCTATGTTTGTATTAACCAGCCCCCTTTGCAGCATAAGGGCTTCACAATATAATGCTGCCCTATAATTTACAGTCATAGTATTGATTTCAGGATTGCAAGTTTCTGCTGTTTTCCTTCAAATGCAGAAATGTTCAATAAATATGTAACAATTTTACAGTCATCACAACTCGGTATATGCCTGCAAATATTAGGGTTAGGGCGGCGGAGAGCATTTGCAAACTATTACTAGACTTTGTTGTTTTGGAGTAATGGCTTCTTCCTTACTGAGCAGTCTTTAAGTCCAAGTTTCGATGAACATGTTTCACTGTGGATAATGAGACAAATTTCAAAGAGTTTTTTGCTTTTGTTCTGAGATTAATTCGCAGAGTTTGCAAAATTAGACATTTATCCCATGTCCACACAACTGTACTTTTCCTGAACAGTATGTCTGGACATTCCCATCATGTTTATCTTTATTTATAATGGTTTAAACTAAGGACGCAATAGCATCCGTAGTTCAAACCGATAGTAATAGCAATGCCAATACTTCTACCAATAGCAATAGCAATGCCAATACTTCTACCAAAACAAAAATCACACAAGCATACTTCAAATTGTTTCTGGATAATCCAGACCTCTAGGGTTCCACAGTTCTCGTTGTGATATCTTGGCTGATTAATTTTTGCTATTTTTATTACATCACTTAAGGAAGCATGTTACTAGAAGTGCTGCTTTAATGTATGTCCACGCGTATGGTTACATTTATCTTATTATAAGCTTACGGTGCAGTCACTCTTCGCACATTTTATAAAGCAAGTGTGTGTCAACTTTTCAATTTGAAGAAATCAATCAAATAAAACAAATCTCTCACTAATGAATCTGATACAATGAAGTAACCAAAATATTGCCACACAAAGGAGTGGCGACCACTTATTTTATTTAACGTCAAAGCATTGCAAAAAATAGAGATACTGTAAAGGTGCCACCTTAAAGTCATTAATAGATCACCTATGAGGGAAAAGGAAGCACTTTCACTGGAAAGAGGAAAGAAGTAATAGATACAGGAGGAATGAAGGAGGGAGAGGTGTGTCAGAGGCATACATAGGGCTGAAAGAGATAGACAGCCCCGTGTAGTGTGAACTCTTTGTCCCTGACATCCCACACACACCTAGACAAACACTAAAATAGATGTAGCACTCAGAGGGAAATGTTACATGGGTGGCAACCACAAAGCCATACAGGTGAGCAGAGACACAGCCCTTCCTAGGCTCACATGTGCTTCCCTCAAATTATCCTCTGAGTCAATTCTGCTACTAATACTCCGATTTAAAGGTGATGCTTTTATTTACCTACTTATCTCTGTCTAATTAGTACATGTAGACACCTGAGCCTTTATGCAAATTTGAATGTTGCTTTACATAATTTGATAAGACTACTTTGTTCGTGTTGTGTGACACATAATACGTTGCATTTTTTTTGTGATTTTAGCACAAAAATGCTATTTTTATATGTTATTGTTTCAGAAAAGATAATTTGAGTGCTTCAATTCAACTGGCAGCAGAGGACCGCTTGGGAGAGAGGTTATTTGAGGACAACAGCAACCAGCTAAGGAAATTACAGTTTGTATTCCTGTATCCACACATTATATTTGAATTAATGTGACAGAAAAATGCACACTGGTATAAAGAAAACAATATTGTCTTGTCTGGAAATTTTTGTTCCTCACAGAAATGTCATGTAAATGTTTTATATATCTAAAAATCATGTCATCTTTATTATTTAGAGGTATCCAAATATTAGGAAGTTAAGATATGAACGACAAACTAGATAATTTTCCACCTTGTGGAAAACTGGTGACCTGTTCAGGGTGTGCCAACTCTGATCCAGTGACCTTCTATGGAGGCTTTTAATAGGCTGTAAAAAATGTAGATATATTCACCTATATCTGTATGGAGTGCCATGACCAGAATAGCACTCCGTATTGTGTAATTGTAAAAGATAGTAACTGTGAATGAAAGTGGCTGAAAGTGTTATTTCACTACACATAATCTTTTCACATTTACATATGATGGTTTCATTAAAAATTCCTGCAAGAACAGTAAAAAGAAAAATTTATTGTGGCTCCGCTGATGGTAAAAAGAACAACAAAGTTATTTCTAGCCTGGAGATTTCACGCTTCACAAGAACTCAACTTCAGAACTCCTGTGAAATACATCAAGTATTAATCAAGACCAACAAACGTTATTGACGTATCACATGATCAATGTCAGAAACATCACAATAAAAAAGTTCAGTTCAGACCACATGTCAGTAGCAAGCTGCGAGAACTCCCAAACTTGGGACGCAAGAATAGGATAGTGTAACACACCAAGGCAATGCAATTCTATTTGTATAGCACAGTCTCAAAAACTAGATAATTCAAGGTGCCTTACATGATAATGGTAAATAAACAATCAAAATATCTGAAAAAATATTAATTAAGAATAAAACTTTAAAAGCACAACACATCCATCCATCCATCTTCCGCTTATCCGGGGTCGGGTCGCGGGGGGCAGAGAGACCCAGAATTCCCTCTCCCCTGCCACTTGGGCCAGCTCCTCGGGAGGTATCCGAGTCCCTCCAGCGAGTCCTGGGTCTTCCCCTGGGTCTCCTCCTGGTGGGGCGTGCCCGGAACACCTCAACAGGGAGGCGTCCAGGAAGCATCCTCACCAGATGCCCGAGCTACCTCAACTCGCTCCTCTCGATGTGGAGTAGCAACGGCTCCACTCTGAGTCCCCTCCGGATAACCGAGCTTCTCACCTTATCTCTAAGAGAGAACCCAGCCACCCTGCGGAGGAAACTGATTTCAGCTGCCTGTATCTGTGATCTGGTTCTTTCTGTCACCACCCAGAGTTTGTGACATTAGATGAGGGTAGGAACGTAGATCGACCGGTAAATCTAGAGCTTTGCCTTTTGGTGACAAAGGGCAACCTTGGTGGAGTCCAACTCTCACTGGAAATGGCAATGCGAACCAAACTTTGACACCGGTCATACAGGGACCTAACAGCCCTTATCAAAGGGCCGGGTACCCTATACTCCCAGAGTACCCCCCACAGGATTCCCCGAGGGACACGGTCGAATGCCATTCTCAAAGTCCATCAACACCTGTAGACCTGTGGTCTCCCCTTTTTAAAGAGGGGGATCACCACCACGGTCTGCCATTCCAAGATAACTGCCCCCGATGTCCCTATAACATCCAGAGCCTTGAGGAACTCTGGGCGAATCATATCCACCCCCGGAGCCCTGCCACCATGGAGCTTTTTAACAACCTTGGTGACCTCAGCACCAGAGATTGGAGAGGCAATCCCCAGACCCTGCTTCCAAACAGGAAGGCGTTTCGGTGGGATTGAGGAGGTCTGCGAAGAATTCCAACCACCGACCCAAGATGTCCCGTGTTGAGGTCAGCAGCACACCACCCCCACTGTAAACAGTGTTGGTGGCAGACCGCTTCCCCCCCGAGACGCTGGATGGTGGAACAGAATCGCTTCGAAGCCATACGGAAGTCATTCTCCATGGTCTCTCCAAACTCTTCCCACACCCGAGTTTTTGCCTCAGCGACCATCCGACGCCACACTCCGCTACCAGCTGCTTACGGAGTCGCATAGGCCAAAACAGCCCGATAGAATTCCTTCTTCAACTTGACAGCATCCCTCACCACCAGTGTCCACCAGCTGGTTCGAGGGTTGCGAGGGTTGCGGCCACAACTACGGTCGGCCACCGCAACAATGGAGGCACGGAACATGGCCCACTCGGACTCAATGGGCCTCATTCATCAATATCTTCTTAAGAATCTTCTCAGATTCTCTCTTAAACTGTTCGTAAGAAGATTCCTAAGAAAACTCTACGTGGCATTCATCAACGTGTTCGTAAGCCGCAGAATTGTTCGCAGCTGTGTTCTTAAATTGATGAATGCCATTTCCTCGTAAGTTGAGAGCGCGTGCCAGGTGAGTCTAATTAACATAGGATTAGCATATGTAACCGCCCATCAATGCCCATAAAAGGGACTGCAGTGCCGTGAGTTGACACAGATGTCAAACAGAGGAAAATACAATAAAAATGGCTAAAGCAAAATGTAAGACAATTGGAGCGCAGCAGGCAAGGCGAAAAAGAAACTTAAGTAATTCAGAGGTGGAGGTACTGCTGCAGGAAATAACCTGCAGGAAAAAAGTTATATTCAGTAGTGTCAGTACAGGTTACACTAACACACACAAAAAGGAAGCATGGGAGGCAGTCACACACGCAGTAGATGCAGTATCTGGAAAAGGACGGACAATAGAGGAAGTAAAAAAAAAATGGTTTGATCTAAAATTCGAAACAAAGAAAAATATAGCAAAATTTCGACGGGAAATGCAACAGACTGGAGGAGGAACATCAGAGACCCAAAACCTGTCTGAGATGGACCAGCGCATCGGGGCAATCATCGGGGAGACTGCACTCTCAGGTAGCTAAACTATATGGGGAAACGCTAAATCACTTCTTTTTACAGTCATTTAATTGTTTAATTCCCCCCACTTTTTAGGAGTACCATCGATTGAGAGTCTAGATACAGACCTTGGCCACGAGCCAACGCTTTCATCCCCTCGCTGTGCTGCTAGTACTCCAGAGGAATCGGGAGGTCATTTATTCTTATTTTCTGAATGAAAGTTATTTTAAACGTGTGTCCTAAAGGCATGAGTTTTTGTGTGTGTGTAAGATCAAAATAAGTCTTTAGTATTGGACTGAGTGTTGCTACAATGCCTTGAGATTATTTGTTCACAGATGAAGTCCCGCAGAGACATATGACAGAACCAGCACCATCCTGCAGCAGTACCTTCACCCGTACTCGGTCCCGTGCCTCTCCACACCTGATCACAGAAGCGGTGTTGAACAGTCAACAAAGGCTAGCGGACACTCTAGATACAATTGCCTCAACGCTAACAGCAATATCCAACACACTAAAAGAAATTAATGAAAATATTAAGAAATAAAGATGTGTACAGAAACTGGTCCGTCCTAATTTTTTTTAATGAATCAGACTGGATTCAAGCTGTAATTAACTGGACTTTATTTATAGCCGGGCAAGTACTAGCTCCCGAACGAGAATGGCACGCCTGCAGTCTGGTCCCATCAATGCGTCAGGACGCACATCTTCACGGTGTGATGGCTCAGGGGGGAGAGGCACACCACGTTTCATGGCGATGTTGTGCAGGACACAGCAGGCCATGATTATCCTACAGACCTGTAATGGTGAGGGAGAGACATAAATTAAGATGCAAGGTGTTTGAATAAACTTGATCTTAGTCTGAGCAGTTTCTACAAGAATAAAATTAAATCGGTTCTTACCTTTTCCGGTTTGTAGAGCAATCTGCCACCTGCTGTGTCCAAACACATCCAGCGTCCCTTTAAAATGCCAATGGTGCATTCGATGGTGGAGCGAGTGCGTGCGTGCATCCGATTGTAAGACACCTCCTGAGGTGTCTGAGGGTTGGTCAGTGGGGTCATTAACCATGGGGCTAGGGCATATCCTTGATCCCCTAATAAAACAAATCAAGATCAAAAACACGTTTGTGGTAAATAAGTAAATATAAAAGATGCGTAGCCTACCAATGAGCCATGCGTCACCAGCTGCGCCTTGTTCGAGGCGCATACCAACGGAGCTGTTCTGCAGAATATAGGAGTCGTGTGCTCCTCCTGGGAACCGGGAGACCGGGAGAGGTGGTTATTGGAGTCGCATACCAGTTGCACATTTATGGAATGATATTGC
The DNA here is from genome assembly GCA_028564705.1 of Apricaphanius iberus. Classification (NCBI taxonomy): domain Eukaryota; kingdom Metazoa; phylum Chordata; class Actinopteri; order Cyprinodontiformes; family Aphaniidae; genus Apricaphanius; species Apricaphanius iberus. The sequence goes on from JAPXFQ010001855.1 coordinate 846,944, forward strand.
TTGCTGTTGAGGTATGGGAAGGGGTCTGGAGAGGGTGCCTTGATGCGCACGTGCGTGCAGTCTATTGCGCCAATGGTGTTGGGGAGGCCAGCGATGTTATGGAATCTGGTTTTGACTGGGACTTGCTCTTCTACTATATATGGGAACCTGATGTAGTGTGTGGCCCGTTGAATTATGGCATCCACGACTCGCGGGAGAGTGCGGCTGATGGATGGCTGTGATATGCCAACCCTGTCCCACAGCTCCCGTTGAAACGATCCAGTGGCTAAAAAGTCGAGGGTCGATAGTACCGGAACATGCGGGGGGAGAGGGTTGGACCGATGCGTGTGGCTCCGAAGTGCTGAATCCAAATCGTTGCAGAGATCAACAAGTACAGCTCTTGGGAGCCTAAAGCGTCCGAAAAGGAACTCGTCACTCTCGGCGAAAAGGTCAATGTGGTCCTGAAACATTCGTTCCATCCGTAGGGCACGGTCCGCTATCTCTTGCAATAACAGTATATCTGCTATTGTATTTGCAGGCCTTGGATGGAGAAATGCCACATATAAATAGGGTGGGATTGCTGATTGATGGCGTGGTTTCCAATTTACTGAATTAATGTTAAAGCGCTGGTACATTTAATTTATTTTAAAATGAAAAATGCTCTGTAAATAAACCAAGAAATAAATTGAATGAATTAATAAAATAAATATCACAGAAATATCACTGTAGTATCGTATTTTAATGAACTGCACAAAAGAAGATAACACAGCCATGCCGACATGTCGGCACGGACATGTGCGTAAGTGTACTCCTGAGCGTTCGTAGGATTTGTTCTTACCTACGAACAAAAGCAAGATAAGAAAACATTCATGAATGCCACAATCTTCGTAAAAACTTCGTAAGTAGGACTTAAGAAAAAAATTGTTCTTAAGAACGGTTGGTGAATGAGGCCCGATGTCCCCTGCCTCCACCAGGACGTGCTCGAAGTTCTGTCGGAGTTGGGAGTTGAAACTCCTTCTGACGACGGACTCTGCCAGACATTCCCAGCAGACCCTCACAACTCGTTTGGGCCTGCCAAGTCTGTCCGGCGCCCTCCCCCACCACCAGAGCCGACTCACCACCAGGTAGTGGTCGTTGGATAGCTCCTCCCCTCTCTTCGCCCGAGTGTCCAAAACATGCGGCTGCAGGTCATATGAAACAACAACCAAGTTGATCATCGAGCTGCGGCCTAGGGTGTCCTGGTACCAAGTGCACACATGAACACCCTTATGCTTGAACATGGTGTTTGTTATGGACAATCCATGACGAGCACAGAAGTCCAATAACAAAACAGTGCTCGGGTTCAGATTGAGGGGGCCATTCCGCCCAACCACGCAACTCCAGGTCTCACTGTCATTGCCCACGTGAGCGTTGAAGTCCCCCAGTAGAATGAGGGAGTCCCCAGAAGGGGCACTCTCCAGCACCCCCTCCAAGGACTCCAAGAAGGATGGGTAATCTGATCTACTGTTTGGTGCATAAACACAAACAATAGTCAGCTCCTAGGATCATTGGGACACTCAAACCCCTCCACCGCGATAAGGTGGCAGCCCAGGGAGGGGCATAACACATAAAAAGGAGAAAAATAGGAGAAAAAAAATATCACTCTTGTTTGTACATATTGTCCTTAACTGTTCTGCAGTAGCTGTCAGGCTATTCTTCCCAGGGCACCATCTGTCCTACTACTCAAACTCTATAAGTGTCTGAATAGTTTTTCTGTTTGTATGGCTTTTTCTTTACAAATACATATTGTTTGGCCCTTAAAAGTAACTGATATTATTTGGCTTAGAAAGTCAGAAAAGACAAGTTGCGTCTGCAGCAATTTATCGTCAGTAAAACATTTAGAGAATTGCTACTGATTTTAATTAGTAACGTGATGCATAGATTTCAGCAAATGCTTTAAATCCAGAGATTACATTACAAGTCAAAGCCATAAAATAGCTTTTTTTCATAATGTCAAAATCTAGTTTTAAACGGGCTACATCATGCAAAATCAAGTTTTTGGAGTTTTAAACCATATGGTAGTGCAATTTTCTCATAAAAAATCCCACCAAAGTGAATTTTGGCTTAATTCGTGTCTGAGTAATCCTCTGAATTCTGCTCTTTGAGCAGCTGCCCCTCCCTCTTCTAGAAATCGACAAATGTTCAACTAGTGACATCACTGTTTGCACCACCCCTGCAGGCAGAGCTACCCCTGGTAGATTTCCAAACACACCCTCATCCTTCTCACAGCTAATGGTTCCTTTGATTTTTGGCAGCTTAAAACAAATTTGTTTTTGGATCTTTTGGTTTCCCTGTGAAAATGCCCGTTTGGCTGCATGGGTTACAGGATTTTCATCTACATTCCTGAAGAACAGCAGCTGGATCAAAGAACAAAGACGCTTGATGGACAGAGTAAAGTAAAGTAAGTGGCTACATGGTAATGCTAATGTGGGTTAGCCATTTATCAACATGCCTATGTGATCTTATAATAGCATTGTGTGGTTAATTAATTGACACCGATCATAATGTACAGTAAACGGGTGCAAACAACAACCACAGCTTTTTTTATACACTGGGCTGGAAAGATTTGCTTAGTTGAAGCAGCTGTGTTGGTTTGGGCTCAGTCTAAAGCCTCGGGATTTAGCAAATGAAATAGGCTTTATTGACTCCTTTTTTAACAACAACAAAAATCAAATAAACCAAACGTCTGATTCCTTAATATAACAGAGTTTCACTGTGGTACTCTGTGCTTTTCAGCTGCAGCTGCTCAGAGTGCAGGATTCAGGAGGATTACTGAGAAACCCGTGCATTAAGCCAAAAACCACTCTGGTGAGGTTTTTTTGTTGTTGAGAAAATTATATTACAACATGATTATAAGCTCCAAAAAGTTGATTCTGCAGGATATAGGACATTTAAAACAGATTATTAACTTCTGCATGTACGTTAGGTTTATGCTGCATTCAGACGCAGGCTTTGTCAGCGTCAGGCAATGCTCATAAAGCGACTAGTTAGACGCAATTACATAGAAGATACATTTTTAAGCTGAAGCTCGCAAAGCTCGTAGGTGGGGCTTTCTCTGCTGGATGTTTTAAACACTCGCAGATCTTGGTTTGCTAGGCTGCGCCGACATTGGGCAACGTTACTACAGAGAGTCCCTCTGATTGGTTGCCGTACTGCGTTAACAGCGTTAGGACCGTCAAAAGTTCAACTAGCTGAACTTCTGCGTTGCTAGCATTATGAAATTTGAAGCTTGAAACGCAGGAAAAGCTTGAAAAGTTGACGGAGCCAACGCTCACAAAGCGCCACAGAGACCGTGACGCTCCTCCAATGGCCTCCACCATAGACTTATCATGTAATCTTGATGTTTCTGATGCTGACAAAGCCTGTGGTCTGAACACAGCATTAGAGTGTTCTTGAGTTCCTTGTTTTAGTAGCAACAGTATTCACTCAGTATATAACATTTTTGGCATTATTTACATTTACTAATCATCCATCCATCCATTATCCATTAATGTATTTTAAAATTATTCATCTGGTTTTAAAACCTTAGAATGCCTCTTAGTAGTTTATATATGGTTCGTGATTAAATTAAAAACTTTATTATCTTAAGGTAGAAAATGTATTTTCAAGTTTGAAGCTTTCATTATATAGCTACACTCTTTAAAGTCAGGAATTCAAAATATTAATTATCCATGTAAATACATTGCCTAGCAGCTGTATTTCCATTTCAATTGCAGCCTGCATTTCAAGGACAATGAAGCATTCAAAGGTACTGTTCCAACACACTTTAAATATTAACCCTGATCCTCCTGTGTCCTTCTAAGAGTTTTTCACTATCTTCTCTCTTCAAAGCAGCTGAAAATATTAACAGTTCAAATTGATTCATAAGATTTCATGCTTCAAATATGACATGATGTTTGTCAGCTGTGCTATTCACAGAATCTGAAGTGTTCTCTGAATCATTTCAACACAATCTGACACTTTTTTTCTGGTTTTTAGAAAAAGGATTCATTCACAATTCACAAACGTTTTTCATTTTCCATCATCAGCTACATCATCACATTCATCCTGAACAAAACCTCTGAGTTGAGCTCTGTTGCCGTAGCAACATATATATCGACACATTTCCTTGCACGAGATCAAAACAAAGAGTTCAAGGAATTCCGGGAAAGGAAAAGGGAACAAAAAGTTTTGAGGTTATGCATTCCTTCCCACTAAATCTTTACCTGGAATCATATAAAGAAGCTTTGGGCTTAAGGTCCAGACTTGTTTCTGTGCTCATGAAATGGCAAGTGATGAAGGGCCTCCTTATCGTTTGGTGCAATGAGTCATTTATATTGCTAGAAAGTAAATAATGGTCTTTGATTCTGAATATGTACTGGGAGTTCCGGGAAAATAACAGCTTCATATGTAAGCTAATATGTAAAAAATACAATTTTCCTTGAACTGTGTTGATGATCCTATCTCAAACAGAACATCTGTGAACGAATCGGTAATACAAAAACTATATTGAAAAAAATTGCCTCTTCCTTTGCCTGCATTCCTCCTGAAGTCCAGCAGTGATTTACAACTCCACTTTCAGTCAGTGGCATTTCACTAATGTATCGGTCACGACTCCTCTCCCACCTCTCTCCACCCCATCCATTGCACTCTCTTCTTTTTCATCTCTCCCGGCCTAAAATCTTTTCTCTCATGCCTGCTTGTTTCCCTTCCCAGGCTGTCTGTTCCAGTAGGAATTTGTTCTCAAATGGGGCCCCATTGTTAAGCAAAGGTTGCATGAAAAATAAATAAGGCTCTTAATTGCAAACAGAGAGCAGGTCATCCTTTTGGAAACCCCCTGCTTCTTTAGAGGTGATATTGAAACAGAGTGGGACAGTGAATCACAAACAGCAGAGGATCTATTTTTTGGTTTACAGTGTAAAAGTCAATGTACAACATTCATGGCTGATTATAATTAACAGAAAACAAATACACAATGCTTGTTTGTAATGTGCGTAAATGTGTTTCCTATTTGAAGTATGATTTCTGCAGAAATTTGTAGCTGATGACACAACATTCCTCAGAAAAAGATATCAGTGTAATACACATTTCTCCAGAAACTTCTCCTTTTTCGTTTTTTTTTAGTTTCTGCTTAAATTTCGCAAGGACAGCTTTGTTCAGCCTTAACTTAAAATACCTCAGGGCACAGGTCTCAAACTCCAGTCAGTCCCACAACGTTTAGATGTGGCCCTAGAATTAGATCCTCAGCACATCCCTGCTAATGACCTAATTTTTCAATTGATATTTTTGGATCCATGTGTTGAAGAAGAGACACATCTGAAAGTTGCAGGACACCACAGTCTCCCAGGCACTGTGGTTTGAGACCCAAACCTTAGAGCTGCTGTGGGGGCTGTTAGATGTTATCAGGCCTTTGAATTCAGTGAGGTCAGGTTATGGAAATTTTTGATGTGCTTTATTTTCTTTTACCTGTATCTTCTTTCTTTCAACATGTGGAACTCTTCAGCACTGGCAGTTGAACAACATTTATCTTGCAGATTTGAATAACGTCATTTTATTAGGACTTGTTTCTAAATGGTTGGTTGATGGTGACATTGTTCTCAGATCGTGTCATTGGTCACTTGTTCTTCGAGCAACAAGTTAACAATCTGATTTAGACACCTCACTTGAAAACTCTCAAGTTTAGTCAGGCTTCGTCTCAGGAAGATCCAGGTCTAAGATTCAATAAGGTTGGTAAGCATTATCAGCGTGAGGGATTTGAGCATCCTACTCCTTATGGAGCTTTTAGTCTTCTTAAAGACACAGAATCATTCGGGACACAAACATAGACAATACTGATCATTTACCACTGTGAATCTTTACTGTTGATGCCATCTTATGTCACCAGGAAGAAGAGATATTTAAACTCTCAGACCCATTCAATCTAAATGCTCCTAAGATTCACAGGGAGTGGTGGACCTTTCATTCAGTGATCTTGGGGCCAGAATGCCAGTTTGAATGGACAATACCGCCTATCCATCTTGACTGTTTTTTTTATACAGAATTTTCAGATGTACTGTTTATTTCCCCTCTACTGCACAGTCGATCAGGGGTCATCTTTATTCTCTAGCACAATTGGTACTCATTAGAAACTCAGGACTTCCAGAAGCTGTCTTTTTGCAGCTAAACCAATCTTTAAGTACGTGTTCACCTGAAAATTAATTGAAATTTGTATAATATTCTCACCAGCAATTTTCTTGCCTAATTCTGAGATAAAACCTATTGCTACAAGAGGACGATCAGCTAAATCAGCCCACTTTCATAATAAAGTCTACTAATCAGCATCAATTCATTCTAATATTCAGCGCATTATCGTCTGCTTATCAGAGATTAGTTCAGGAGTGAAGCATCCCTGGTCCCAGCATGACTGTCAAGTTTGCTCAGAGGAATCCCACATTTTTCCCATGCTTCAGGTGTATTTTCACCAAAATCCTCCAAAGGGAGAAAACGTGGATGCATCATGATCACAGGACCTCTTCTGTCTGTCTGTCTATCCCTCACTACACCCTATTAATACACATAAACAAGACAAAAGCTACCTGACCTCCTTCAGTCGGGGTGGATGATGCCATCATCTGCCTCCTGCACCGAGCTCTGACATTATGATCCTGGAAGCACTGTAATGATAACGTTGTTTGATTTTTCCAGCGCTTCCAATACGATCCTGACGGTACTTCTGGGGGACAAAATTGAGCTGTCAGTGGTGGACCACCACATGTCGTAGATATCTCCATCAACTCCCCATGCTGCCACCTATAGAAGTTCTCTAATGACTCTGCCATAGTCTGCCTCGTCACAGGTGGGGACGTCTCAGAGTACAGGCAGTGGACTCTGGACTTTGTGGACTGGTACCAACAGGACAACCTGCTGATCAATGCGGGGAAAACCAAGGAGTTGGCGGTGGACTTCCGCACACACAGACCCACCACAATGACACCGGTGAACATTCAGGGAGTGGACATTGAAAAAATTGACACTTATAAGAACCTGGGTGTTCACCTGAACAATAAAATGGACTAGAGCCACAATGTTCTTTACAAGAAGGGTCAGAGCAGACTCTACCTCCTGAGGAGATTGAGGTGATTTTGAGTCCAGGGAGCATTCCTAAAGTCCTTCTTTGACACTGTGGTTGCATCAGCCATCTTTTATGGTGCTATACATTGGAGCAGCAGTTTATCTAAAGCTGGAAGGAAGATTTGGATCCTCATCAGGACAACCAGCTCTGTTTTTGGGTGCCCCCTGTGATCCTTTTTAGTAGGTGGAAGACAGGAGGACTCTGGCCAAAATAACAACACTGCTGTACAATGTCTCCCACCCCATGCATGAAGATGCTGCTGAGCTGTATATCTCCTTCAATTATCTCCTTCCATGGTGCATGAAGGAGCGTTTTTGTTGATCCTTCCTCCCTGCAGCTGTTATTCTGTAAAACCAGAACTCCCAAAAAATCTAGTAGTGTTTACATGACTGCTGTAAATGTAACATTTCTGCTGCTGTTATTTTGCATCTGTGTTCACAGTTTATATTATTATAACTTCTTGTATGTAAGACTTACTCAACTAAACATGGAAATTCTGTACATATTTGCTGTTTTTTTATTATCCTACTCAGATGCACATTTAAATATGAGTATGCCACCTTATTTCTAATAGCTGCACAGTACTTGTTTTTTTTGTTTTTTTGTCCCTAATGTACATATATTATTCTTGATTCTGTTTTTTTATTTACTTTTCCGTTTTTTCTTTTGTGAATCTAAATGCTTCTATTACCTGTCACTTTGCTTCAGTTACAGCTGAATTTCTCCTTCATGGGACAATAAAGGATTATTCTACTCTATTCTATTGAGGCATTAAGGTAGAACCCAACCCCAGGCATAGAAAGAGCAGGACTACCCCTTATTGAGTTTAATTTAAGTCAGAAGATAATTTTTGCATAATTTACAATTAAGCTAAATATGACATTCTTGTAAAGAATGAAAGAATAAGAGATAAAGAGAAGGAAACAAAAAAGCACTATTATGAACTTTTGACATGCCACAACAGCTGCATATATAAAGCTCAAATGTCTCCACTGATGGAGGGAAGGGTCCATTAGTATATCTTGTTTGTCCATATAAGGCCACCTTAATATTCTTTTTCTTAAGTCTAAGTCATTTCAGTTAAGACCCTGATCCTGCTATATGAGTGAGCACTAATCCACACACTGCGGTAGCCACTCTATAGCGTGACTGAGTCTTTATTAAACTAGACAGTCCCTGTGGAGCATGCGCATCTAAATGTTAGTGAGCGTGTCATAACAGTCAGCGCTCTCGTTAAAGGTAAAAGCGGCTGCGTGCATCAAGCCCTTTTCTTGCATGTGTTTTGCCCTTAGCCATGCATATGCTCGCTGATGTAAATGTTTGTGCACGGTTCTCTGTGTGTGCACGTGGACAGGCTTCCTTTCAGCATGTGTGTACTTGGAGCTTATTGCAGCAGATGACTCCTGTGGAGTATGGCAAGCCGAATGAGCATTTATTCTGATATCTTTATATTAGCCATGATTGTCATGAACATGCAAGCTTTTTCTGTCCACTAAGTAACTAGTGAGCCATTTTTGTGTGAACTAGTTAACTAGTGAGGGTCAAAATATGAACACTAGTTAACTAGTGAAAACAAAAATGCAGACTAGTTAACTAGTGAACACATTTTTATTAACTAGTTAACTAGTGAGAGCTGGACATGTCCACTACTTAACTAGTAAAGGTATACTAGTATACAGGTCACCTACGTGATTCGTGTAAGTGAAGTATGGTGCAGCAGCCAGCAGCAAGTTTTCAGAAAAGTTTTTGTGTGACTGACAGAAGCTGTAGTTTAAATTACTATTTACATCCTTCCCAGTAATTAAGGATTAAAGAAATGTTTCAACAGACCTCACATCTTCCTTTTATTTCGGCTGTACAATGGCGGTGGATATTTTTTCCACAGCTCTTTTGCCCCAAGAACTCATCTACCGCGCTTATCTGGCAGAAATCAATGTCACATCTTAAAATCAACAGACTTAATGCTGCGCTGCGACCAAAGTGAGAAAAAAATACTTTCTCACCCTCTTCTGACACAGAGACTCATATAAGCAGCTACAAATTTCAGAGTTTTACGAATGAATAATAAGGGTTTATTTCTAAATGTTAAGTGCTGCTGAGCATGGGCGTATCCCGGAGGTTAATAAAGAGAGGGCTAAAAGGGCCCAGGGTGGGTCTGGATCTGTAACATCAAGTTTTATTTATTTCATAATATAAATAAAGGTAGATATGGTATTAAATTTTATTAAAAATCAATTAACTACACACACATTCCTGGTGTGGATATAACAAATAAAATAGGAAAGCACAAAAATTTAATACAGATCATAAAAAATAAAGTTAAAAAATGAAAGTTATATTGCAATAAAAACTTGTTTATTACATTTTACTTCATAATTGCAATGGAGCAGAGGGTGCAGCATAAACACCTTGCATTAAAGAGATATGAGTTAACCAGTTACTTGTTGATACAGTGCCCACTTTGAATGCAAGTCTTTATTTGATGTAACATGAATCTTGGCAAAGAATGCTACAACATTCACACAGAAAGAAAGAAACTGCTACAACATTCACACAGACAGAAAGAGACTGTTTAAGATAGTGGACTATCAGTTTGAATATTGATTATATGAAAGTAACAATGGGAGCATAAGTGGCTGTTAGACCTGCACTGTTAAAAAAAATTACACATCTAGTTTTTATGTGGTGGGGACAAAACTAGAATTTATAAATTATGCTGGGGAAATGTCCCCGGTTTAAACAACGCTTATGTTTATAGCCTACTTTCCTAAAGGAACCCTAAAAATGAATGTAAGATAAAGTGACCTCTGATATCTCCAGGCTTCAAACCAAAGTATTCCAGGTACTGATTCTGCACCTTAACCACTCCTTCAAAGCAACATCATATTTTTAAAGACAACCAGGGAACACTATCAAATGGACAGGAGCCCAAGACGGTCACAGTTTAATAAACCAAGGGTACGGATTCGTAATCAGTGCGCACAGTTTAGTAAACAGAGGTTACGGATTCTTACCCCTCAAAAATTATTTCTGCACCTGCCCCCTGCCAGGATCCATGTTATCCTATACTTAAAGTGAATTTAAAAAGATGAGCAACTTACCTGAATGGAGTCGTCCTGCATGGAAAGTATGACCGGCAGTTGAACCTTCTGGGAGTGCGGAGATCATAGAACTAAGCTCCCTTAGACTATTAACAATTTCCCGTGCTGCATCGGCGCTAAGAGTAGCTTCAACTCTGCCCAGATTTAAAATGGAGATGTCAATAGCGCGTACCTCTCTGGGGCCCACACATCCTTGGTTATAGGCTTGCTCCATTGCTATACATCATGTTCTAAAATGTCTTAGCACGGCATTCGCCATACCGCAGGCTCTGATTTCTGTATCACTGTTGCATAGCAGTGTATCACTTTAGCCTCTAGGGGCACCCATCAGAATCTGATGGCGAGGCTATGAACAGTACATTTACATTTTAGAATGGATGGCATTCATGATGCCCAATAGGAGTCTTCTACCCACCCTCTCATTAGCATTTGTATAATGACTGTTTCAGGCACTAGTTAACTAGTGAGTTGCTTCACACCCACACACGCAAACTAGTGAAACTTAAATTGTTCCACTAGTTAACTAGTGGAAAAAAATGGTTAGCTTGTTTGTGTTTTTAGGTGTAACTAGTTTACTAGTGACCAAATATGCATGCCACTAGTTAACTAGTAAGGCCTGCAACACCCTCACTGGTAAACTAGTGGGTATTTTTGCCTTAACATGTTAACAAGTGACCATTTTGGCAGCTCACTAGTTAACTAGTGGGGCTAAAATGGCCTTCACTAGTTAACTAGTGGGCGTTTTGGGGCCCACTAGTAAACTAGTGACACGTTTTGCACCTCACTAGTTAACTAGTCGAATGTAAATTGCCATCACTAGTTCACTAGTGGGTGTTTTGGGGCACACTAGTAAACTAGTGACACGTTTTGCACCTCACTAGTTAACTAGTCGAATGTAAATTGCCATCACTAGTTCACTAGTGGGTGTTTTGGGGCACACTAGTAAACTAGTGACACTTTTTGCACCTCACTAGTTAACTAGTGGGCGTTTGTGTCTGTCAGTAGTTAACTAGTGAAGCCAAAATGTGTTCACTAGTTAACTAGTGAACATGTTTGCTGTCACTTGTTAACTAGTGTGCACGAACATGGCTCACTAGTTAACTAGTTGACAAAAATGGCATGCATGTTGGACCTGATATTAAGATATCAGAATAAATGCTCAAGCAGCTGGCCAAATTATGTAGAAGTTAACATGTGGGAATTTGACATTCAGTAGTCAGCTAGTACACCTTTTTGTACCTTACTAGTTGACCTTTAAAATATAAAAGTCTTTTAAATAGTTAACTAGTGAAACACAGAGCAATACTAGTTAACTAGTAAGATATGAAACATATGAACTAGTTAACTAGTTCACACAAACATGGCTCATTAGTTAACTAGTGGACAGAAATGGCTTGCATGTTCATGACAATTATGTCTGACATCAAGATATCAGAATAAATGCTCATTCGGCTTGCCACAGTGGTGTGGACTGCAGCCAGTGAGATACGGCTGTCCATCGCTGCTCTTCCTCCTGCTGAGCCAACCAGACACAGTCTGCCACTTAGTGGCAGTAAAAGTTTCTCAACTGTACTGGATTGAAATGGAGCAAAAATGCATCTTCAACTTTTTCATATTTTGTAACACTTCAACTATAGGGTTTAGTGTATTTTATTCCAGTTTTCTGTGATTGTTGGTTTCAAAATAAAAAAATCTGAAAAGTGTGTTATGCATATTCAAACAGCCCCCAATCACTACAATGCAGAGGTACTGTTTGTATAGGCCTGTATTTATAGCTCCATCCATTTTCCCATCAAACAGGGTACATGTACCTGACATAGAAAAGCTTTTCCATAGCATCATGCATCCACCACGTTTCACCGTTTTGAAGATATGTCCTGTTGGATTTACCACACAGACATCTTTCCATGGAGGCCCCAAAGTTAAATTTTGTTCACATCTGAGCAGAGCACCTTTCTCTGCAAGTTTGCTTTGCTGTGACTTGTGTGTAAACATTACATTCGACTAAGTTAATTTAAAAGTGATCTCTTTTCTTTAAAGTGACAGTGTGAGTGTGTAGTTTTTGCAGTACAAATAGCCATTAAAATATTATGTCATAATTATTACGTAAAGCACATTAATTGCAAAATATTGACCATATTGTAAAATATGACTTTAAAAATCAGTTTTAAAATACATAGGCGCGGGTCCTCGTTTCAGGGGAAAGCCATATTAGATGACGTCTTTACTTTTACAAAAGCCCGGACAGACAAAGCGCACAGAACACGCCCGCTATTAAAACATTGATTTCCCCCCAAAATCCAAAAATATTTTGCCATAAATACATTTTTTACCTCTTCACTAGTTCCAAGTGATGAAAGAGAGACTGATGTGCTCCTCATGTTGCTGAAAATAGATAATTCTCAGGGAATTGTGTATTTCAAAACAGCACTAGTTGGACCTCTGTTGTTGAGTTTCTTACTCGAAGACACAGATATCGCATGCTTGTGATAATTTAGGTATGCACTTCCCCCTACTGGCTGAAAATTACACACTGTGTAAGACTGCTATAGTAGTTTTTATTTGGTTGAACTAAGTTTGTTTGAAATCAGGATAGTCATTGATTAAGTTATTACCGCTGAAAAATAGTAATGCTCCTATTGTGCCAACAGTTTTTGTTTTGGCAGTAACAAAAATTTCCATCATGGTCTTTGAATTTTAAAATTTCCACCTCATCTTCGGGTAAGGGAATATTTTTTTGCTTTCCATCACCTTCCGGCTAGAACCTGAAATGTATCTTATTAGACCAACACAATGAACCAAAATTGATATTCTCTTATGAATAAAAATCTGAAAGTTTATCGTAGGTAGTATAGACGGACAGACAGATGAAGGTTTCTCTGTCAGTACAACAGATACTGATGATCTTGGAATTGAAATTTGGAAATGTTGAAATGAGAACTGCCTGAAACAAGGAGTTTACAGCAAGGAGTTGCTGCTTTCAGTAACTATTCTGAAACGATAAAAGATCAATCCATCCATCCTTTTATCGATATCCATCACTTTTCTGTCTTTTGCTCTCTCGTTCTTTTTATGGTAGCCTCTTGGTAACCTGAGGATGGAAGTGTCACCATTTATGGCTTATTCCCTCTACACTAATGTGACCTTATTACACCTTGGTCAAGGGTCACATTGTGTGTTTGTTGATGCATTTTGTGTGTTTGTAAGGGGCAGGGTCCCCAACTGATGGCTGTGAATCTGATCAATTATCTGCAAAGGTAGTTATTATTCCCAAGATGCAGATGGGCCGTCCCCCATGTAATTATTCTAAGCACAGATACAAGCATTGTCAGGTGAAAGCATTTTATGAACGTATTGATTAGTCAACTGTCGACTGTAAACAAAGAGGAACTGATGCATAATGTATTGGAAATATGTCGATGACCAAAAACATAATACAAACATGATGCTGAGCGTCTCTAAGTATATTTATTTATTTATTTAGTTAATGTTGTGGAAGTGAGTAATTTAAGCATTTTAAAAGGAACAGCTGTGACAAAGAGTGCTGAGCACAAATCCCCCTAAAGATACCATCTATTCATCAATCAGTGTGCTTATGTCGATCAGTTAGAATGACAACCCACCCATCTGCCCGCCCATCCTCACACTGGCTACGCTTAAACATATTAACACCTATTACACATGCAGGCAGAGTGATTTGGTAAGCTTTTTGTTCTCTAATTGATGCAAAAAAAACGTGACTCTATAGATCTTTTAACACATGAAACCCAAAAGATGGCTTCCCTTGGTTCTCCTGCCAAGATGAAGGTGACACATTGATGGATTGAGTGGCCCATTTTGGCCTGCTGTCAGCCATTGTCTTCTTTTTACTAATCAAAATCTTTTGAATATTTTGTTAATTGAAGGAGTTATAAAATCGGTTAAATATGTATGGAATAAAAGGAAGAATATATGAAAGAACCTTTTAAAATGAATGGAGTATTTTTATTGTGTTTGTACGGATCATATACATGCAAAAAGGATTTTAGGTTTTATTTACATTAAATTATTGGTGTTTAAACTACATTTGGACATTTTGAGGCTACATTTGGCCCTTTAAAGCCTTTTTTCCAACAGTGCAGTTTGGTCCACTTTTTTTCTGTGTCCAATGTGAAAGCAACCCGTACAGCAGGCCTATTCCAGTCCATTAATGGCTCCCCTTCAGTTGTAGTTCCAAAGAACAAAGATCCGGTATGGTTAAGGCAAAGCTATTGGCGTAAAAAAAACAGTGCTTTGATTAGGGGAATGAAAAACATCAATGTTTGCGACGAGCACAAGACATAGACACCAGTGCTGTACGTTTACATGCACATCTAAATCGACCTTTTTGGAGGAATCGGACTAAGGGCTTGCCCTCTGCTGAAAGCTGAGTCCCAGTTTACATGTCACTTAGAAAATCTAATTATTAAATATTAAATGAAGTATGTTCAACTCCTCGACAATAGATGGCGACATGCCTCCCTATGTGTTAGCCTTATAGCAGTTAGCTCCAAGCCGCACGCAGGCAGTAAACACAGACTGGTGATAGGGAAGCGGACAGAGTAAAAGAAGGATATGCACAATCACAACACACCGTCTTTTTGTCAGTCCAAAAATGCACTGATCGGCCTCTTATGTTTGCTTTAGCCGCCATATTCTTCTTATAATACTACTGTGTTGTTGATGAGTCATACTTTCGCATCTCGTCACTTCCTGAGGGGGTGTGGGTGTACGGGGTTGGTTGAAGAGAAGTTTGAATCCTAATCGCATTAGTCCGATTTTTGAAACTCCAGTTTGGTTTGAGACGGACTACGGTGTATACATGCATTTGAGAAGTCTGATTTCAGTCGGACTAAGGTAATAATTCGACTTTCTCTTGCTGGATGTAAATGCACTGAGAGATGCATCGTGTTACTTCTTCAAGCAAATCTAAATATGCTTCCTTTACTTTATAAAACTGGCATTTATTTTGGAGGCAACCTCTTTTACGTACTGATTTCAGTTTTCCCTCAAAATTTATTAATTTTATAAGCTTTAATTTTAAAACATTGCATTTTTATCTTAAGATGGAAAAAGGTGCAAGAGCCCTCAAAAAGAGCATTGCTTTTTGATTATGATTTAACATTAGATAATATAATCTTGTTTATTTAATCATAAACTGACATAGAGTGTGTTACATTTTCTCATGAGCATGTATTTTTTTTATTATGATTCAATCCGAAAATGTAATAACCGATAAATAATCATACATATACCATATGTATACCAAATAAACATAAACCAAGAACACATATTTAATTTAAACGTTCAAAAAGCAGTGGGAAGAAGTACAAACTTATTTTATCCCACCCCTACTTATTAAATAAATATTTGATTATTTATCTTCAGGTATTAATAATAATAATAATATAATAATAATGATAATAGTTTACTGCACTACTACTACTAAAACAATAATAACACCAAAACACCCTCTTCGTTTCTATACCTAGTATAAATCTTTTTTTTTTTTTTTTTCTTAGCGTCCCCTATAAAGACTTCCACGAACTGAAATGCTAAATGTTTTCGTAATTGTGCGAACATGAAGAATATTGAAATGTAATTGCTGCCTTAAATGATAACCGCGTACCCTCCTAGTAAATCATTTTTTTAAATGTTTTCAGATTAGATATTGTGTTTTGCGTTAAATAGTACTCGTGCAGTCTGAAATTCCCCAATGTCTCTGAATTGCGAATATTTTGACTGTAAGAATATTGAGTTTGTATGATCCCTATGTCCTGCCCTATGAATAATCCATATTGCTTTCTTTTGCAAAATGAAGTTGTAGATCCAAAGGACATCAGGGAATGGGCAAATAAGAAAAGAAGGACAATTTTCAATATTCTTCAGTTCAGTCCCACTCCTACTGCAAACATAGTTGTTTTTATCAAGGCCGTTGCCTGTGTTTCAGTTAGCTTGTAAATTAGTGGTCCATTTCCCATTATAGGCCACATTAAGCATTTACATTATTTCTGAACAGCTAAGACCTAGATTATGATGACAGGAACATTGTGTTCTCCGGATCACGACAGCAGTGAACAAATGTGAAGACATATAGAGAGGTTAAAGAAAAGCGGAGCTATAAACTCTGGGCCTTGATGCAATGAATAAGAAAAAAAGCTGATATTACGAAGAAATCATATCCATACAGAATAATTGTGTATATTGCTGTAAATGATTGAAAGAGCTGCCTTTTTGCTCAGCTGACCCCAACAGAGTAAGCCACTGCATGTGCATCCTAACCTAACATAAAGGATGCTCTTAAGGTCCTGCCTGATTTAATTTGTGGATAAACATTGGCTCTGTTTGTGTATTTCCATGCATGTGTGTTCTACATGCCTGCTTTACATTAGTTGTGCCTAACGAATTTGCGTCGGGTGGGGGTTGCAGCAGCACACCCACTGAGTGTGTGCATGCATGTAGTGGGCATGTGTGTTGCGAGGTTTGCCTTCCATCTAGCTCAGCATGTCAGTAGGGATAAATTACCAGTGCCAACTT
Source organism: Apricaphanius iberus (assembly GCA_028564705.1). Taxonomy (NCBI): domain Eukaryota; kingdom Metazoa; phylum Chordata; class Actinopteri; order Cyprinodontiformes; family Aphaniidae; genus Apricaphanius; species Apricaphanius iberus. The sequence continues at coordinate 863,708 of JAPXFQ010001855.1, forward strand.
CTACACACTACCACACAAAGCTTCCTGCTGTTGTCCTATCGCTTTTTCTGGTTATCACAAAACAATTTCTTCCATATCAGCTCGGTAATTTGGGTGCTTGGGGAAACCTATGGAGGTTATAAGATTGTCATGTACTCTATCAATAAAATCTTATATTTACTTGCTTTACTGAATATTAGACGGTCTTACCTGTTCAGCCAAAATGTGTCCAAAACTGTGACAGTTTGAAGCATTTTAAGATTCGATGGTAGCCTATCTCCATGTCGAAAAGCATCTCTGTGTAAATCAACGGGGGGGGGGACATATCGATGTAACACCCTAGTCTGGTCTCTAAGGCATTTTTCGAGTTTGTCGCCGTTTTTTCCCTTTGGGTTTTTTTCTGAAGATGATGTAGCCCTGGAATGGCTAACTATTTAGCAGAAGTTTGCTGTGACTTCTCTATGATCGCTCTCTGCCATTATGGTGATTGTAAAGAGAAGACACGGAGCACCCTGTCTGCCCGGCCTCATCTCCACAGGTTTGTGTGATACGCATGCATGTTGATTGATAGGCGACAAAGCAGAAACTTCAATTGGATAAAAAAAATTTGGCGCTCAGTCTGAATTGCTTATGGGTCTATCGGAGGAAGGAGGGAGTTAAGAAAAATAACAAATGTAATGGAGCACTACTAGCCTTTTATCATAGTACTGAACCACACATAATTTTAAAGATGTATAAAACCTTAATACATATATAATTTCTCCAAAATGCAGCTTTAACAACATCTAAAACCTTGATGGTCTAGAAGTTTGGCAGACATCTAGAAAAATATTTTATCTAGAAGACATGCAATATCACGATATCATTAAAGAAACCAAATATCACACAAGAAGTAGATCCGACTCGAGGCTTCTGTTTTGCAAGAACTGCTCACATCTATAGAACCCAGCCAGTGATAGAGTAAGTGTTTTTGGCGCAGCGTTGGACGTTGTGATTGTAGCTAGTACTGCTTTTCTCACCTTAGATTTATGTTGTAATAAATGGCTTTTACTCATGAGCGCAGCAGCTTCTCCCACTGGGAGTATTTCAGGGGCACATTGGTTGCGAAAACATTCCATGCAGCTGTTCCCAGGAGATGATGAAATCCCAGGAGAATTACCATTGCATAGCTTAAATGTTAATTAATATCCTAAACTCACCGTCCAGTCCCAAAACTACAGATATTTCAGTCCGTGTCTTCTCCTTTTACATATTTTCCTTGTAAAAATTATCACTATCATATAAACTGGGTGATTCTGGCTGCCAGACGACCTCAGGGCCGCAGAGAATGTTCATGTATTTAAGAGCAGGCTCAAGACTCACCTTTTTAGCTTAGCTTTTAATTGATTATTATTTATTATAGTGTGTTTTATTGCTCTGTATGTTTTATTTGCTTATATTTTAACATAGTTTTATTAGATATTTATGTTATCATATGGTTAACTGTTTTTACTATTATATTTATCACTACTTATCTTATTTATATTAGCTCTGGTTATTTACATTTTTAGTTATTAATTCTTCTTCCAGTGTTTCCTCTGTGAGAGCCCTCTGCCTCGGGAATGGTGTTCGGCTGCGGTGGCCTGGGTGCGCTCTGGGCGGTGCTCAGGTGGAGGTGGGGGTCTCCACCCTCTCTTCTCTGGGCGCCCTGTGTCGGTGCCCTGTCTGCTGCTGAGGCAGACGGCTCTCCTGATGGCGTTTTACTTACTTACCCGACTCATCTGAGCTCAGCCCAGTGTCTACCCATGGTTTTACACGTTTTAGGAAGGTGTCTGTGTGTATGTGTGTTTGTGTGTGAATGCGTGCCTGTGTGTGTGTTTTTGGGAAATGAGTTTGGGAAGGGGGAATAACTGTCATTTTGTTTTTACAGTTGTGGAAAAGGGATGGTAATGTGGGGTCATTTTAATCTGTAAAGCACTTTTAGCTGCATTTTTTTTGTATGAAAAGCGCTTTATAAATAAAGGTGATTTGATTTGATTCTCCCCTTCATGGATTGAGTTCTTAATTGTCAATGATAAAAATCAACAAATTACACTCAAAGGCCAACTGACTTCAACCCTGTTGTCAAAGGTAATGACATATGACGCTTTTCATAGCTAAGCAATTGGATATTTTGCACATGTTTATTTTGACATTTTTTGGATGCTTTACACTACTTCCATGTCTAATTTCCTGTCTGGCCCAATCTAAACTGCAGAGTATTATGCATTTAAGTGTTGCACATAAAAAATAGACCTGCCCTGACACAATTTTTCTGGGACGCATCTGGTTGGCATCCTGTGAAAGTGGACCATTGACTACAATGGCTGCTATCAGTTGAGTATTATGCTTCACAGATGTTAACGCGCTGCTTATGCGTCTGGTGGAAAGTAGGCTTGAGTGTTACCCTAAGTGGTACCTCTAGTCCTCTGTTTCCTTTGAGAAAGTTCTGATTGTGATTTCCTGCCTTCTAACCTGTTTTGTTAGGCTCCTCTGTGGTTATGTCCCAGAGATCCTCCTGCTGCTTCTACAAACAAGCTCCGAACAGGTCTTTCTGTTTCCAGTTCCACGACTGATCATCAGCTCTTCCTCGTTCACCATTCCTCTGCAACCCCAGTCCTCCTTGCAAGATAATCAGCTCCTTCGTTCTCAGTTTCCTCGACCCATTCTCCTCACTGCCATCTCCACTCCTCTGTCTGCCCTCCAGCCAAGAAGTATAAGATCTCATTTTCCTCTCAATTTTATCACTCAACTTTGGAAAACCAGACCTTCAGCTCTCCTTAGTCCAGTCCGGTTTCTCTCCAACATCTCCAAGTCACCACAACCACTTTCTCTACCAGGTGTTATCCATATCTACACATATTCTTCACCTTACCAGTTCTTGTACACTGAACTCACCTCTCCACTTCACCCCCCATCCCCAGTCCATTCCTGCTCCAGACTTATTCATATTCTCATTTATATTCAACAACCATCTTAACTTTTTGCGGTCTCCTGAGTGTCATGTTGCATGTACGTCAAGCACATACCAAAATCCATGACATTTTTACAATCCTTTGATCAATTCACACCATAGTTTTTTTTTCTTCTGCATCTTTCTTGTTTTGGTTTACCTATCTGAAGTATTTAAAGTATTTTCTGCTCTTCTTTAAAATTCTCCCCGTTACTAACAAATTTGTTTTGTTTCGATTTTTAGAAAGGAATTCCCTATGAATGCTAATTACTTGATACCTTTGTCCTGAAATGACACCAGATTTCTCCTAAAGTGACCTCACTAAGTGAACTCTGCCATAATTTTGAACACATCTTTCAAATACTTATTAAATTACACAAAATAATAAGCATGTATATGATGATAGTTTCTATTACTTTACTACACTTACTAGAATATCATTTATACTGAAAACATTGACTGATCAGGTAACTAATGTCAAAATGTTAGTATTTGTAACTCAACTCTACCTAATATTATTAATAAATATGAAATACATATTTGTATACATAATCCTTGTTAAATAGTTTTAAGTTTAATTTGTTACTCTTTTTTTTTTTCTCCAGTTGCCTCCCCTCCAGTCTGCAGCTGAAGCCTCAGCGGGGCATATGTATGAGAGACATTTACAGCAGAGTTTGTCAGAGTATCAACATGTGACAGAAACTCTGTGAGCACACAAGAGTCCTCTACTGAAGCTGTTTGCCTGATTGAAAAAGAGAAACAGACGCCTGCACACACAAACATGCCATCTGTTTGCTCCTCTACATTATTTCTCATATGCAGCTGTCTGAAGTCTGCCTCTTTTCCTAGAAAGTGGACTCCTTCATCCTGTTCACATCACATTTTATATCTTCTGTCCAGGATTTTCATTTTAATAATATCCAGTTTCTGTAAGATTACTCAAAGGAATTACTGTATACCTTTCATTTATATGCTTATATATTAACATGGTTATGAATATCTTATTTTATTCCTTATGAAAGTTGTTGCCACCCAGCTCCACTAAAACCCTCTGCTCCTCCACTCTGGAACTCACTTCCTCCCTACATCAAAAATATTGACTCTTCCTCAAAATACGTTGTATCCATGCTGCAATCTCTTAAACTTAATTTCAAATTTGTCATCATTGAGTACTAAATATTAGCCCTTGCTAGCTATTCTAAAATGAGTTCGTAGGGAACTCCAAACTGTGTCCAAGTTCTTTCCGACTGGTGATGATTTGAGTGAAAGTTGAAGGATGTGGAATATCTCTTCTTTTGTCAGTACTTTAGTAACTTTGGGCAACATGAAGGTAGCACTGGCAACAACAAAATCCCATAGCATGAGGCTGCCACCACCATGTCTGACTATTTGACAGTATTTGTCTCATCTAGTACTTAAACTTTCTTTCAGAAGCCATTTGGCTCGTCCAGATGTGGAGCTGCAAATTTATGTATAGCTTAAAAGTGTTGATTTTGGTCTCTACCTTCTTCATCAGTGCTAATTTTAACATTTTAGATGGTGAGGCTGGAGTTTTTGTATGGTTTTTCTTTGCAAATTTCCTCTCAACACAGGGTGACAGTCTGTGTTGTCTTTTGGAACTTAGTATTGTTTTGAAAAATGTAAATACCTTCCATTATTTTTTTTATTTGAATTAATGGTTTGTGTCTCCTGATGGACACTTCCCTGAGGTAGGATATTCCTATTTTAGTATACTCCCAAACCTTGGGAAAAGTGGGCAGAATTGATCATAAAATAGGGGTAGGAGAAGTAAAAAAAAAGGTCACTTTACACCAAATCATGCCCATTTTTATCTATCTTTACGAACCCTTCCAATCAAAATATGCCCAGAGGGTGATGTACCAATTATAGTTTTGTCTGCAGATGGGATAAAATCTATCCATTCAAGAACAAATTTGGGAATCATATTTCTTGTTCCTCGTGTAAAAGGTTTTAATCTGGTAGGCACCATTATGACTGTCAATTACTGAACCATATTTTGCTTGCTTTTGAGTGCAAAGGCTGGCCAACTGCACATAACAGAAAGGGAAATCTGTATCAGATTCCCCCCCCAACTTTGAATCATTAGATTTATACAAAATGTATCCAGATGGCTCTGTAGTTTTATGAATTCATATGACAGTTGAAAGTATGGAGAGAAAGTCTCACAACATCTGTGTGTGCATAATACCGGTTTTGTAACTTGTGTCAGCCCATTTGTGTGTAACCTGGGGTACTTGCAAGTGTTTGGTAAAATGTACACAGAATTATTTAAAAAATACGAGTACAAAACCCATTTACACATGCACAATTTCAAATTAGACTAGCTTAAAACTAACTAAGCATTCAAAAATGTCTCCTTTGCATTTAGAGGAAAGAATTTTAGGTTTAGAGGAAAGAATTTAAACACATCATGTGCTCACAAATTTCCTGACGTGAAATGAGTCTCAAAACCCTTTGTGCTGTTGTAACTATGATCTGTGCGTAAATGTAGTTTTGTCTGTTTGTATCAAGTGATTACCTTCTTAATCAATTGCCTACATAGAAGCCATTTTTGAATTCGTAGTGTTGAATTTGTGTAAATGGGTTTTTATATTTGTATTTTTTGAATATTTGTGTGTACATTTTACCAAACACTTGCAAGTACCCTAAGTTACACACAAAGTGTATTTTACAGTGTACAAATCGGGTTTTACACATACAAGTACCCAAAGGTACACACAAACAGGCTGACACAACTTATAAATCGGGTATTACGCACACACAAATGTTGTGAGTCTATTTTCTCTCCATACGAAAGTACCTTAAACAATGTTGATTCAAATATTATGACTTTAAATTAGGCTGAAATTGAATGATTGCATCTTCCCACAGAGCTCTATATGTAATTTTAACTGAAGATCTCCGATAGAATATCCTCAGGTAGAGTAAATCAATCTTTATTTGCGTTTGCTCCCCCAGGTCGGTTTTTTAAGAAATCACCTACTCCTAATAGGATTATATGGACACTGAACCAACTGCAGATCAGTCCTGGGAGGGGTGGATTGGATTCAGCTTATCCCCAACTTAAACCCCTTCCCGCTACAGATGGCTCCTTTTGTTTCTTCAGAGAAAGGCTATGAGAGGAATCTACTGTAAATTAAGTCTTGAAAACCTAAATAGAAACTCACAAATGTTCTGATATTTCCTCTTTGGTCTCCTATCAGTGTGGAAACAATTAAATCATGACACTGCACATGAGGAAAACAGCGGCTTTAGTAAGTCCTACTGCTGACTCTAAGTCCAGAATTATTCATATGCCAGGTAGGTTAACATTTTAAGTAAGTTTTTATTTTTTTTATTTTATCAACATGTTTCTTCATACTTAAGGTAATGTTAATGAAAGTCCTGACATTGGGGTGGTGGGAAAGACGCCTTCCAAACAAAGACCTAAAGCTCATCAGTAGCAATGTTGGTGTAAATATGCAGAAAGCTTGTCAGCAATTATAATAAGAACTTTCCATGTATTATTAACAACATTATAAATAATTTTTACATGCTTTTTCTTGATGTAAATGTAAATCAAAGGAGTAAATTGAGGTGTTGGTTTGCTCTTTTCATGCTATTAAATTGTTTTATTACATTTTGAGTGATTTCTAACTTATATCCTTTCAGAAACTTGGTCATTAAACTATCTGCTTTATAATATCAGTTCTTATTCCATCATAGGTCACATTCTTATATTTAAAATTAATACAATTTAAAATAACAATATTTTGGGAAAGATATAATAAAACATTTAGTAGCTTGGTCAAATATAGCTGACTTCAACTCTGCTTCCCTCAGTGACACTTTTGGTGCTCTTAATTCTACATGGATATATGCTCATCCTAAGGCATAATTGTGTAGGCTATTTTATAAATAGTATATTTCCTAAAACATAGAAAAGACATCTTTAACAGTGTTTCTTTGACATCCAGCCTCATTTTAGTGTGGCAGTGTAGGCTGCTGCGCTTTTTTAAAAATGTGATTTTAGTGTATTTAGAACAAGACAACTCCCTCAAATATACTCTTGTATTCTGAGTCCTCTGCATATTTATTTAAATAATTATGATGGGCCGCCATGGCCAAAACTGTCAGGGCCACTTTTTGGTCCCAGTCCACCCCTGCCCCTAACTGTATATACGTCAGTTTAATATATATAATGATACAATATCATGGACAAAAAGGCAACTAGATTACACTATCTTTAATCACGCTGCACAACGTTCCTTAAATTTTAGCTCAGACTATTTTATCTTATCTAGAGTTCTTTCAATAGAGAGACATTTTGTGTACCAGCCCCCCTACCCCGCAAATCTGCATAGGAAAGACAGTATAAATAAAGGATGGATGGCTGGATGGAGGGCTGGATGATTAAGTTGTTCATAATGGACTTTATCCAGTGAGACAAGGCCTAAATAGTAAAACATTGTGTAAAATGAAAAGACTATTTAAACATATTGGGGCTAATTTATCCAGATACCTAATAACAACCTCAAAATTGAGTGCGGGGCTAAAAGTTTGCGCGAGTGGGTTGTCCTTAATTTACGGGTGATTTACTAAGATTGTGTGACCAGTTCTTAACAGGCGCAAGCAGCCGAATTCAAATGAGGAGTTTGCGGCCGCTAATGCAAGCTGCACCACGGAGCATGGATCCATGATGAATCTTTAGCACAAACATTTGGCTAAAATGCAGTGAATTCTGTATTTCGTTTGTCAGTAATAAATGTAATTCATGCGGTGTACATGCGCTGCTCTCTGCTGCATGGATACATCGTATTGGAGGGTTAGACTGATTAAAACTGGAGAATGTCTGAATTATGTTTTAAAAAATTCATATATAATGCCAATTATCATTGTGGTATTGTAAATATGATAACTACATTTTATAAATTGGACTCCAAGAAGGTTAACCAGTATGTGAGAAACTAATGAGGATCCACTAGGATCATGTGCGCTCAGCCCATCTTCACCAGGTGGAGACATGATGAGGGCGCAGTGAGTTATGATGCATCTTTTTAGGGTAAAACAGGTAAATATTTACTTAACTCTCAGGTTTATGGCCATTAGGGTTTAATTACTCTTAGTTTATATTGTGTGTGAATGAAATTTTTTGTTTGTCAATAATAAACTTATGTTGGATGTGGTAGTGCAAAATTAAAACATGCTTTTCAGAAATTCTAAAAATAGACACATTTTTATGCCTAGTAAATAACACTGCGCCTGGAACTCCTACTTATATGCCTGTTCTCATCCCAAAATGTTGTGTCTTCTTACAGAAACGCCCGGATTGCATATTCATCAAGGGCAAAAGCTCTATATGGATTGCGTGCATCTTGCTGTGGGTTTAATAGGCACAATGCGCTTTGCGCCATATTGATAGATCAGCCAGAGCCTGTTTTTGTGATGCTGTGCAGTTTGCTCAAACCGTTGATAAATCAGGCCAATCATGTTTTGTTGCCGTTTTTGAGGATCAGCAACGGACGCCCATGAGTACCAAATAAAATAAATCAACATATCTGTTAGTTGTGCCCTAAACACGTTTTTATGGATGCACAGTCAATTGGGAATAGGCAATCCCATGTGTTGAGTAGGCATACAATGCTTGCTGTTGAGAATAGAGAGAGACTAGCTTATGCTTTGCACTTGGTTGGCTCCTACTCCGGGAACCTCACTCTTCATTTTAACTAACTGCAAGGGCGACCTAAGTGAAGGGCTAACAGAGGGCGCAACAGCCATTAGTCATCTACTAGTGCAAAAGACCAGCGCTGTTCTATTGATAGCTCCAAGTAGCTTTCATTGAGCAACTGATTTAGTTTTTTTTGTGTCATATGTTTTTATCCTGTTGCAAAATTTGAAATATTTTGGTTATATGATGTTTTTGTAATAATATTATAAGCTTTAATTTTCTGGTTGTAGCTGTCTGTCATTGCTCTGTCCCTACAAAGTTATTTTTGCATGATATGAGACAGTTTGTTAATGTTAGACAATGTAAGAGTAGATCTTTATCAAGAAGTTTTACAATTTCATGTTATCTAATATTTCCTGTTTCGATGGTGAGAGTAGGGTGTTAAAAAACTGACCGAAAAAGTTTAAGTTATGTTCTTACAAGTCTTGAATCCTTTACTTTTGTCCAATCAAATTTATGCCAATTTTTCACCCTGATGTTTCAATCTCTTTTCATTTACACAGTGACAGTTGCAATGAAGCTACCCTCCCCATTTCCATACTTGCTCTCCAGAACAGAAAACTGAAAACCTAAAAAAAGGACATTTTAAAATCCATCCATCTTCCTTTAATCTCACTCTCTGGACACCGCAGGGCAGAGGGCACTCTCAATTGTAAACTATGCCATGTTCATCAAACCTTATCTTTTGCAATGTGAGCTGAAACACAGATGTTGCAGGGGTGACCTAAAGAAAGCTGTTCAAAAGATATGCAATGTATCAACTTTCTCTTTCAACCTTTTAACTCTTCTCAATCTGACACCTTTGATGTAGTGGAAGACTGGGTCACCTCATCTAGGCTGGAGGAGTCCAGATTTGGTGCAGAAAAAGTAAAATTGGGGTCATCAGGGAGGTCACTGAAGACATCCTTGGCCTAGATAGATCCAGGTGATTGCAAGCAGTAAAAGATGGGAATCTGCTTGCAGTAATATTTTAGCCAGTTGGGTAATCCTCCAATAGCTTCCAATCAGCTCCAAGGTATCTGGACTTTTGGAGAAGAACATCAATATTTGTTTTATCTTTCTCTTTACAGTCTAGAAGAGTTTGAATTTTAATTTTAAAGTGGAGTTGTTATGTTTTTTATTTCTTCCTTATTACATTAAATAATTTAGTTATTGTCTTTATAGAGTTTAACTGCTATTCTTGGGTTTCCATCCAGCTGCAACATTTTACCTAACATACCCACTTATAAAAAAATATTTATATAAAGATATAGTAATGTGCCATGTTTAGTAATGCATCGGAATCAACATAACTAACACAACAATACTGTGTAACTTAAACACAGTAAAAATAGAGGCTATTCTTAAACAAGATAATACTAAACCAATACAATTGTGTAGGCTACATGAAAAATACCAAGGAAAAACATCCCTGGCGTGTCCGGGGGGGGGGGGGTTGATCTGGGTTGTTGGCAGTGGGGATTGGCCCTGGGAGGTGGTGGCGTGTGTTGTCCGTCAGCTGGCTGCGGGTGCCTCCTGCCTTGCGGTGGTAGGGTACCCTTGTCAGTCGATCCTGTTCGGGGCCCTGCTGGGCGGCGGGCCAACCCTGAACCCCGTGTCCTCCGGGTCCTGGTCCGGGCCCGCCCTGGCATAACCGGTTTCCGGCAGAGCCCGTGGGCTCTGTTGTTCTGTTGTTAAAGTTGTTCCGTTCTATTGGTTGTTTTTGTTTGTTTAGTTTTTCCCCCATCTCTGTCGTCCAACAGAGGTGGAGGACTGGGATGTTTTCTTGTCTTCTTTGTTTACCTCCCTATCTTGTATCATCAGTTCACACTTGTACAGGTTGTTTCTTTCTTCCTTTTTATCTCAATTTTGTATCCATAACTTCAAGAAATTAAACCCACAGTAATCACTAATAAAGATTTTTCATACATAAATATCAAGTTGAGTACTATAGCAAAGCTGTAATGCTCTGCTTGGGAAAGTAAATCTGTTGGGCTTGTACATGGTACTCAGACACCAATTCTGAGTAGCAAACGTCCAGGGAGTGGATATTGAGATAGTGGACTCTTATAGGTACCTGGGTGTTCACCAGAATAACAAACTGGACTGCGCCCACAACTCTGATGCTCTTTATAGGAAGGGTCAGAGTAGACTCTATTTGCTGAGGCGGCTGAGGTCATTTAGAGTCCAGGGAGCGCTGTTAAAGACAATCTATGACTTGGTGGTGACTTCTGTCAATTTTTACAGTTTTGTGTGCTGGAGTGACAGTTTATCGAAACCTGAGAGGAAGAGGTTGGATCATCATGAAGACTATATATAACAGACTATATATAACGCACAATCCGTACTAACGTTCTAAATATTTTGAATTACTTTGATAACAATAACGAGAGATCTCTATTTCCAGACTTTATTCCTTATCTAATTGACTATATATTACATCCTGTCTTCCTTTCTTCCTGCCTTCATTTTATTTTTATACTATGTGTAAGCGTTGCATGACCTTGCTGGTCCCGAGCAAGGAGAAGTGCTGAAATTGAAGTTGACTGTGTTCCCTGTTCAGTAAGATATTCTTCCTTTATGCAATGCAATAACACTTGAGTAATGGTTTGAAGACCTCAACACAAGTTTGAGATGGCCCCTAAACTGCCAAGTGTCTCAATCTAGCCTCTGTGGAGTGTGTTACTCACATAATTCAGACCCTTACGCTGTGTCCAGACCAAACGCGATAGGAGCGACTAGAGCTTCAGGTTTACATGTAAAATCCATGGAGGAGCGCGATGAAGCGCGCTTTTCTGCCTGATTCGTGCGACCAATTCACGCTACAGATGCAATGGAAAATGGGGACAGAGTTTCAGTGATTCTGTGACTGTCATGGAGTCACAGCCTCAGCAGGACATGGAGGAAATACTGATAAACACAGTGGCTAACCACAGCTGCAAACATATATGCAAGTGAATTACTGATTTTTTTATTGTCTCCATAGCAACTTCTCTGATTGCAGCTGGCTTTCCTGTCTGAACAACGAACAAGCAGTTGTTGCATGATATCCTGATGCTGAGGTGAGTTTCTGAGTTACGACCAAAAGCGTGGATGAAAGTAGGGAAGACTGTCACTGCTCTTTATCCGGTAGAACATTAAGTGAGCAATAAGGTGAATACAGACTGGTAGATTGATGATATTGATGACAAAGGAATTGCTCAGATTTGCTTAATTTGGCCACCTTCTTGCTCAGTTATTGTGTGGGTACTGAATAAATCTCACCAGTTTGAGAAAATTAAAAGCAAGAAGTTGCTCGTATTTATCACTGCAGTAGAGATTTAAGACTTACTCTTGAGCAATCAACATCCACACCCCACTTGCTGCCTGTGAATATGTTGAGTTTTGTGACTGTGTTTAACTATTACTGTGAAAAGTTTCAGGTTTTAAATTCATTAGCAATTTTATAGGGGAAGGATGGTGTTTACAACAAACAGACTACATGCTTTGTTAGTTTTGGTCAGGCAGTACAAATGTGATTTTCTTTTCAATTCTATTTAATTAAATTCAGTTTACTCATATAACGGCAGTTCATAACAAATCTAATCTAAAGGCACTTTATAAGAAAAGTCATTTCAATTTGATCATATATACATTCCAATTAGTTTAAAAGTTTCTATTTAAGGAATCCCAGCAGATTGCATCAAGTAGAAGCATTCACTCCTCCAGAACCAACATGCAGCGACAGTAGACAGTCGCCTGCGTCGTCATTGACCTCACAGGAATCCCTTACTGAGCAAACATGTTCAGACAGTAGAGAGGAAAAACTATACTTAAACGGGAGGAAACCTCCAGCAGAACCTGGCTCTGTATGAGTGACCATTTGCCGCGTCCATCTGGGGGTTCAAGAAGACAGAGCACAGACATGGAGAAAACAAAATCCACTGATGTGAGAGTACATTCTATATTGTGTGATCTTTTTAGAATGTTCCTCTTTTTTGGAGCAATGAAAAAAAAATTTCTTGCATGTGTTACGATATTGTTGTTTATGCTTTTTCTGTGATATTGGGCACTGAATTAGCCTAGTAAGCCATCCTATACATATAGATATGTGGCCACAACCCACAGACAAGCTCAATCCCAGTAGCAGAATCCATGGTTGTCTTTCAAAATGTCTCTGCACGCAATTGGAAAGCAGTAGGGCCAATCAGAGCGACGAATAACACGATGCACTCATAGCAACAGAAATCAGTTATTCGGGTAGTCTGGCGTACGTCATCGAAAAAGAAGAACAGGGCAGTCATGGCATCCAACAAAACAATCAACATCAACGACTTCTATCATTTTTGTTAGAAAAACAATAGAATATCTATACTGACAAGAGACTGCTCCTGAGCTGCTGCCATCTGTGTTGTTTTGCTTTGTTGGAGCTCTGCCATAAAGGTGCTAAGCCCGCCTAACATGGCTCTACAAACATAGAGCAATGTGATTGGCCTCGCCTATACTTAGCCAAGCCAATGGTAGATCTGCTGAGAATACAATGGAGCATGGCTACAACAACCTGAACAGCAAAATCTTGCTACTGCTACAGTTTGTCTAGATTTGTAGGCTAGCATAAATTAGGGATGAGTATCATTTAGGTTTTATCCGAACCGGTACAGAACTGGTGCCGAACCGGTATTCTTGAAAAGGTGCTTATAGAATGGAAAACATACAAACTTTGTCCCAAAACTCTGTTGTTTTTTTATTTTTTTATTAGGGCATTCAAGCGATTAACATGTTTTAGATTTAATCAATCACATGGTAGCTTTGAATTAATCACTATTCCTAAATTTGACCAAAAAACTACAATTTTCAGTGTAAATAAACTCTTTGATCTTTTTTTAAAATTAAATATAGGAGAAATCAATGACATTTTTGTTTTGAACTCCACAATCACATTCACAATGTACATGTGGTCTTATACGAAAAATAATAACAAATACAGGTAGAACGAACCAAAATATGTTAATAAACTTAACATTTGGATATCACCAGTCTGTGTTAAACATCACATAAATCAAATGTCACAATTGACCATTTTCCCAATAAGTAAATACTCAGTAGATTCTCCGCTTTATCACATCAGGAAATGGATGCTATTATTGTGAAGATGTTCACAGCTACTTCAGCTAATGAATTATCTCTAATTTAAGTCTGAAAACATCACTTTAACAGAGTAATGCACATTTGTAACTCAGTAACTCAATGTGAAATATACTGAAGCTACACAGTGAACTAACATGTATGTACATTTATATATACATCCCAAGCGGGCGGTAAGGAAAATTGCCACAGACAACTATTGAACTTATAATACGCCAATATATAATAATATACTCATATGTCATTTAAGCAAACACACATGCTGCTCCACCACAATCCGCAGTTTGGCTGGTTAGGAAGAACTGATGTGGTGTGGGGAATTCTTCGACCCGTGTTAATACGTCAATTTTGACAGCCCTAACTTTTAGCAGGTTTTTGCAAAAAGATAGCCATTTTAGCCTTTTCTGGTGATATAGGGAACCGCTCTTGGCTCATAGCATGCCCAGAATCTATGATGCTTGACATCTCCGGAAAAAAATAACTGAAATAAGGCACCATAATGTGCGTTTTGTCGGTCTGGTTACTACCGCTTATGTCAAAACCTGTGCCATTATGGCACTGGATGTCTGTACCCATCCCTAGCACTAAATAGTGAGCCACAGCTGGACAATGGCACAGGTCTTGCTGCCTTGCCACAAAAAAAATGGATGAATGGATGGATGGATGGATGTTAAAGGCGAAGTTAGTTTTTTCTCAACCCGGATATTATTTTTTTGGCATTTATTAGATTAATTTACTTATCCAGACAAGTTTGGAGCCACTTGGAGTCCTACCAAAAAAAGTTTATATCTAGTCGCGATCAGCGTTCATCCATATTATGGGAGTTGTGAGGGCAGACCAAGTGCCATCTCTAAATAAGGCATTATATGCCCCAAAACTTCTTAACTTAACCAAAGTTTGTTAGGAATAGTTAGCACTACTGTCCTAGGAGTTCAGGGTGTCTCGGAAGCGCTCCCGTGTTCTCTTCCGGGGTGTTTTAGAAGATTATAACCAAACCTCACTAACACAGGATTTCAATTACGTGACTGCCATGCTCCAGTTGTAGTTTTAAAAGCTTGTAAAAACCCCGGAAGCTTACACCGCAGCACCTATGAGACGTGTCGAACTCACAGGGGAATATCGCAAATTATTCATAACAAAACATTGGTTAAATTAAAAACTGGGCTGCACGGTGGCGCAGTGGTTAGCACTGGTGCCTTGCAGCGAGAAGGTTGTGGGTTCGTATCCCGACCCAGGGTCTTTCTGCATGCGTGGGTTCCCTCCGGGTACTCCGGCTTCCTCCCACAAATCCAAAAACATGACTGTCAGGTTAATTGATCACTGTAAATTGTCCTTAGGTGTGAGTGTGTTGTTTGATGGTTGTTTGTCCTGCCCTGTGATGGACTGGCAACCTGTCCAGGGTGTACCTCGCCCGTTGACAGCTGGAGATAGGCACCAGCACCCCCATGACCCATTAAGGATTAAGCGGTTAAGAAAATGGATGGATGGAAATTAAAAACTATCTTTTTGGGGAAGATAATGCATTATTTAAAAGTGGCACTCTGTCTTCCCCTAGCACTCCCAATATATGGAAAAACACTGATCGTGACTGGATATAAACTTCTTCTGAAGGACTCCAAGTGGCTCCAAACTTGTCTGTGTGAGCAACTGAACGTAAGAAATGCAACAAACAAATAAGGTACTTCAGAAAAAAATAGCTTCCATTTAATTATTTATGTAGTGCATCTGTTAATATCCCCTAAACATGTTCAGTGGTACTGTATAAAAATATGTGTTTACTAATACGAGTTTTACTGTCGGCTAAGGTTTGAGTGTCTCAGTAAAGATAAAAATACAGCATTTATTTGTTCAGGAGTTATCTATGTATTTAACTATTGACGAAGAATAGAGGGATAAAGAGATCTGACAGTCTTCTTCCTTCCTGATTCCTCTGATCTCCTACACCAAAAGGAATATTTTCCTTCACCAATATCTCCTGCACAACAGAAAAACTTGCTTTTTTTTAAAAAAAATCATGCCAATGAAATGACAGTGAATTATTTCTTACTTGTTTCTTCTTATTTTTCACCCTAAAGTTACAAAAGGTTTCCAAGGCCTTTGCCAGTGGCACATTGTAGGCCTCACAAGCTCTGACATTGTTGCATATGAGGCACTGGGAGCAAGTAGGAGCCATACATAAATACTGACTTGCCAGGAAAATGATGCGTAATATGCTTTAAGACCTTAGCAAGGTGTAAAGGAGCAGATTTTTACCTGAGTGTGAGTCACACCGCTTAATGTAGCCTTTATAATTTGGCAGAGCATTCAGGTGCTTTGCCCTTCGGAGTTCTGTGGTAATGTTTCTGGCCCATAGCCAGAGTGGACATGGGAGCTAAGTATAAAACACATACAGTGGAAAAAATGGGATGCCCTTTTACTCTTTTGGATGGAAAAAGAAATGTTTCAATTAGTACTTCTGTCCAAATACACCACTGTAAACAGTGATTGCATGTGTGTGTGCGTGTGTGTAAGGGGGGCAGAGGGGTGGGGAGGAGTTGTGAATAGACCCATAGAGTCTCAAACCACAGGCTGGCCATTACACCTAGTTACAGTCACCACCAGATCGACAGGGAGACAGACAGTCTGCAACACTGACAGAACGCCACTGTGTGTGCGTCTGCGTCCTATATCAGGTAGGGGGATCCCCTGAGCTGCCCCTGTCTGCACCACATGGCTGATAGAAAATGTAAACTCTTC
This sequence comes from Apricaphanius iberus, assembly GCA_028564705.1. Classification (NCBI taxonomy): domain Eukaryota; kingdom Metazoa; phylum Chordata; class Actinopteri; order Cyprinodontiformes; family Aphaniidae; genus Apricaphanius; species Apricaphanius iberus. The sequence goes on from JAPXFQ010001855.1 coordinate 880,225, forward strand.
CAGACAGGGTAAAAGAGGCAGTAAGAGGGAAGGGTGAGCTTTTCTCTTCAAGCAGAAAGACTCCTCTGTATTCTGGAGCTAGGGGCATTAAGTGAGTCTCCTTGTCCTCATCCATATAAGCAATAAGAGAACAATTTAGATTTAACTCTGCTTTGTGAGTTTCCTGTTTTCATGGAGCATGGAGCCTGAGAGGTCATAGGGTGATTCTTAAAATAAATCAACTTTACAGCCTGAGGATTATTCAGCTTTGTTCGTTGTTGCATTCGTGTTTATTAATAAAAATATAGACATGTAAGGCAAGGCAAAAAATACCAAATATGATATAGGTATATACTGTAAAATGTCTCAAAGTAAATCTCTCCATTGTTTTAACCCTCTGGAATTCATCCAATTTCTGCTTCACCTGTATCCCTCGCACACAAAACTCAGACAGAAATATCGAGGATTACCAAATTTTCCACACATTTTATGAATACATGTATAAATGTATTCTTTACCATAAAAAAGTATGAGATTTTTCTGAATACTACTGTAATTTGAATTAAAAACTATTTGTTTTGCAACTCTGAGTTTGATTTGAGTCCTCTATTTTTTTGTTCAAGGTTATAAAAAACACGATTTTTCCCTATTCCATATGTTTAAATAACTAGATTCACAAAAAAATATCTTGAAAGTAAATTTTGAAGAGATTTTGATACAAGGGAAATAAAAAGAACAAATCAAACTACAACTGTTATTCGCTTATTCAACAAAAAAGTCATTGGCCAAAACATTTTAGAGACACAGATTACTTTGCTTGAAATTGGTCATTTGTATAATATGCATGCAAGAGATCCTAATGACTTAAAGAAAATAAAAGAAAAAAGTGTAATTGCTTTTATAGATACAGATGAATAAACCTCTAACAATCATACAGGCGAAATCATGACTGTCTTTAATAATTGCAGACAACTTTGAATTTGCAAAAAATCTTGTTTAATTTGAGAAAATGCTTCCTTTTGCAATGAGTTCCTTTAAATCCAGCATATTGCTTCCCGCAGGATCAGACTTTGCTTTCACTGACATGCACAACTTTTTTTAATCAAATTACCTTTAGATATAATAAGGCCATTATCTACAGTGAGAAAGTATATTCAATAATTGAAAAGAAACTGAAAAGAAAACAATAACATATTAGCTTAGATAGAAAATAACTGATTTCATATGGCTTTGTGCATCTGTATAAACTACAAGACCTTCTTAACAAGAAGACCAATTAGTTTAATGTAGAAATGTTAACCATGTTTGAAATAAAACAAAAAAACACAGCATATTAGCACTGACACCTAAAGTTTGGTCAAAACTGGGAACAAAGCTGTCCCAGTGGCATAGTAAAAGTAGAAACCTCAACCTGATGGAAAGAGAGCTTCACTTGAACCAATGCTTGAAACTCAGAGAGACCCAAAGGGAAAATGTAAAAAAAAAAAGACAAAGAAAAGAGGGATGGAACTTCTCGGGAACAAGGCAAGAGGCTTTTTTTGTTCGCTGATCTCAAATTTTGAAGCAAGGTACAGTGTCCACCTCTAGCTTTTTGAAGCTTTCCAACTCAACCACCTTATTTTCTGTCTTATTTTCCACGTTGATGCACAGTGTTACCATTCTACCTCCTGGCCTTCGCCGTGCTTTCTCTGCGCCTTGCTATTTATACACAGTGTTACTGTTCCCTCTTTTGGCTCTTTTTGAGAGTCTCCCACTCTTGGATGCGGCCTTAAATGGAAAGTCTATAGGTGCTTGTCTGTTTGTGAAGCCCAAAGAGCTCCATTCAACAGCTCAACATTTATAATGGTCTGTTTATGTTTTAAAAGGGCTTTCCACAGTAACCCCACTGTCATGTGTGGAGCCAAGCTAGAACGGCTGGAACAGGGGCAGCAAGACACACATGCACACACACTCACATGTCGCTGTGCTTGAGAGCACCAGCGATATGGATTTAATTAGTCTTATTATTCTAATCATAGGCTGAACATGACAGGCCGAGCCACTGGGAGGGAATGAGGGAGGATGAGCAAGAGGGGGAGGAGAGAGAAGTGAAGAGGGGGAAAAAGGTGGTTAAAGCCTTGTTCTGCAGCTGATTAAAAGTCTAATGGGGTTATTGCTGGTCGTTCTCAAGATTGTAGATTTCAGAGGCTGTGTCATTTGTTCAGGGAAATTGTCTACCAGGATAAGGAGAACAATTCCCGACAGAAGATGTCTTGTTATTCTGTGAAAAAGCAGTTTAAGTGACTGGATTGCTGTTTCGAACTGTGATCATGTGAGCATTTATGTATTTCATGTGGTCACACTTAGAAAATATTATGTCTCCACATTGACTTCCAAAACTTTTCGCACCGCCTGTACATTTTCACATTTTCTCATGTTGCAACTGTTGAGGATTGTTATCCAGTCTGGAAACATCTGAAATAGAATCCAATTCTATATCCACAAATGCATGAATTTAAAAATACATCTGGATTTCAAGATTTCTTTTCCCTTTCAGACTGTGCAAATGTTATGTTTTCTTCCACTCATCTTTTTGTCTGTCTTACCTTTCCTTCCTGCCTCTCTTCCTTTCTTACTGGTGTCTTTCTACCTTTCATCTTTGACAAAGAACCTCTGATGAGACCAAAACTTTGATTCAAAATGCTTGGTGTGGAGGAAAACGACAACAGTCTGCCCAACCCATCCCCTAGTGAAACATGGTGGTGACAGCTTCATGCTGAAACAAGATGGATGGAGCTAGATTCATGTAATACTAGAAGAGAAACTGTAGAAGATGTAATTTGTACAGTTCTGCACAAGCTTGTGCTATTATACAAAGTCCCAATAAAATGCATAAAAGTTTTTGGTTTGGAACATGAACCAACTGTAAAATATGATCTGTATCTGTGAATAGAAACTGAGATTTTTTTATTGACACGTGTCAAGCTTTTTATATCACCTGACTTCAGCATCATTAATGGAGTCATGAATGAGGAAAGTGGAGTAGGTGTAAATGCACTAGGGGGCTAGGGGGCATCTTGATGGAGGGGTCCACTTTGCCACACACACACACACACACATATGTACACGTGGGTGGATGTGAGGGAGTAGTGGAACACCTCCTCCTTACTCTATTGCTAATTACCCCCGCTCTATAACCTGCTGAGATGTCTTCAGAAGGGAGATGAGGGGGTTAGAGGAGAAAAAGAAAGAGGCCAATGGGGTGTGGAGATAGGCACGTGGGGGGTGGGGGTTTGTGCAATACACAGTCTGCCACCTGCTCTGACTCCTGACCACGCTCATCCTTTCCCCCACCCCCAACCCAGCAATGTTCTCCACCCATCTCTCTTAGCTACACATCAATGTCTCCCGCCTTTTTCCAAAGCCTTGGGGGAATTGAGTCCTTTATTTCACAGAGAAAGAGAAGTCTCTTCACATGTGCACATATTTCTCTGAGCATGCTTACGTCTGTGCACTGCTGCTCACTGAACATGCAGCCTCGCACCTTCCTCTAATTGCATCTGCACGCTTTGTGGCCATGAACGATGCATGAATGAGGTTATCACAAGGACAGTATCCTACATGTTCAAAAAATACTGAACTTGAAACACAGTCACATACATCTTAGTGTGAATCTGAGCATTCAGTGAATTATAGAGATGGAAAAAGAAATCATTTTGATAAGCCATCAAACTACTCTACACCTCCACCAGTCCCAACAATAAAGACAATATGGACACTCATCTCCGCACCTCCTACACTCCCACCACCTCAGAGACATCACCACCTTCAAGGACTTCACCCTTAGTACTCCCCTCCTCATCCCACACCTATGAGGACCTCGCATCACCTTTTTCCACCAAAACCTTTTATATACATGAAGCAGATGTTAGGAAGCAGTTTAGGAAAGTGAATGTCCAGAAAGCCCCCGGCCTAAACAGTGTTTCTTCTGCAACTCGTAAGCCATTTTCAGATTGACATTCTGGAATATGCACGGACGATTCCATTCGTTCCTTACCCTTAGTTGTCTTTTCAAACACACCCCTTTTTTACCGGAACATCGCCTTTCACACGGCAAGAATATGTACCAGATGGATCTTGATGAATGTCTGTGGAGAGGGGAGGGGGTACACCCACTGATATAAACAGTGCAGCAGGTGGACATTTGTCATTTCCCCAAACAAAGTCATTCTTGCAAAGAGGGCAAACAAAATAGCATAACTCCTCACAGTGCCTGTCCTTTGAGTGCAATTTTGTGCATATACGCCAAACAGACAAGGCTGAACAGAAAATAGAAGCGAAAAGAAAGTGTGAAGCAGCCTTTAAAAAATACGATACATGTGTCGTTTATGTTTGCACTTATAGCTTTCCTTGTACCCCCATCGCCAACCCCTTTTCCGGAACTTTACCTGACATTCTGAATGCAAACACCCTACCGCCACAAGTACGCTCTTGATATTGGGGTATAAGGCGATAATAAACAGCACTCAAAAAAAAGGTTGTTGGGCGAACATAAAATTATGTAAATCATTTCCACCTAAATGATTTGGGTTAATTTAGCAATAATGAATTTTGTTGAGTGAACTAAATGTAAACACGCTGGGTCAACCTAATACATTTAGGTTGCTAGAAAACCACAAAAATAAACAAGAGGGGATGGGACTTGAACTCAGGAAAGGGCCTATTGTTTTCTAAGCAGCTGCATTAACCACGGGGCGACTGTGGCTCAGTGGTACAGTAGTTTGCAATCGAAGGGTTGTAGGTTTGATTCCAGTTTCCTCAAGGTACATGTATATGTGCCCTAGGCAAGGCACTTAACCCCACAAATTCTACATCGTCCTACCAAATGTGAGTGTGAATGGGTGAATGTGGCATCAATGTAAAGCGCTTTGAGTGGTCAGTATGACTAGAAAAGCGCTATATAAGTTCAGTCCATTTACCATTTACTTTGCTACACAATCAATTAAAGCTCATATATAATACATATGACTTAATTTCCAGTGTTAACTAAATATGATTATAATGATTTCAGTAATACAATTCCTTCACTTTTTTCACGAAAAAAGGAAAATGTCAGGTATTTATAACAGTATGTTATGACTGACACTCCAATCACCACTGTGGACTCTCTCTGCTTCCTGGGCACTACCATCACCCAGTACCTCAAGTGGGAGCCCAACATAGCCTCCATCATTCAGAAGGCCCAGCGGAGGATGTAGTTCCTCAGGCAGGTGAAGAAATTCAACCTGCCAACACGAACGATGATGCAGTTCAACACTGCAATCATCAAGTCCATCCTCACATCCTCAGACAAGGTATGGAATGCTCGACCACCATCAGGAAACATCAGAGAAGGTAGCATGTTGTGTGCTCTGCTGAGGTGATTGGCTGCAGACTCCCCTCTCTGCAGGACCCATTCACCTCCAGGACACTAGGGCATGCAGCTGACCCTTCTCACTCTGGAGACAGGCTTATTGACCTGCTTCCCTCAGACAGAAGGCTGGAACCTCTCACCGTAAGAACAGTTTCTTCCTGTCTGCTGTTGGACTCATGAACAATAACCCAAAGCTGTTGCCACCACCCACTCTGTTTCAATCACATGACCCTGTGTTGTGTTTTTCGCACTTGTCTGTTTTGCACTGATTGTTACCTGCACTGTAATGTATATATGTATCTTCATAATTCATCATATAATCTACAGTTTATTTTTCAGTATTAAGTTTACTGTCACTTTAGCAGACCCTGTTGGACATGTAGTGGATTAACATGGTTATAGCTTCTTAGTTTACTCCAAGTTATATATTCTTGTAATTTTGTGTTACATTATAGAGTTTACCCTCCCTTTTTATTCCTTTTCTATTTTAATTCACTTTATTGTATGCTTAGAAGTGTTTTTTTTGTTTGCACCAATTACCACAGCAATTTCCCAATGGTCTGAATCTGCTCACTCATACGCCAATAAAATCTTTCTGATTCTGATTCTGAAAGAGCGAGGGATAAGGAGGAGAAGAGATGGAAAAGCAGAAAGAGACAAAGACTAGCTCCTCTGGGAACGTGGTAAGAAGTGTCTAGCTCTTTGTGTTTTGATACATTGTTCAAGTTGTAGAAGGTGACAGCCTGCCAAGACTTGTGATTGACACCTAGTCGAACTGTGGATTGGCTTGAAAATAGGTTGCCCTGCTGTGTGTGTGTGCCCGAGGTGTTCGCGTAGGCATGTATATGTGTGGTTGGGGGTGGGCTGGGGGGGTGCTCCTGTTTAGCATTCAAACTGAGGACTGTTTAATGCCTTGTGAGGACATTTTGCCTGGTCCTAACTTCAGGGGAATGTCAGGAGCTCTCCTGGTTGGTTTTAGAGGTATGGTGTGAATTAAGTTTTAGTTCAGGTTTGGGGTAGATCTGTGAGGTTTAGGGGTAGGTAAAGTGTCAGGGTTAGACATAATACAGCCAATATAATGTATGTAACTTAATGAAGGTTCCCACTACTACTAGCAAGACAAGAATGTGGGTTCTAAAGAGCAGCCATTCACCACTACTGTCATAAGGGTGTCAATGTGACTTGTTTTAAACCTGCAGAATTTCCGCTGAATAAAGCAGGGGGGGGGGCTATATTTTCATGGTATCCAAAATCAAAAACGTCACATATATCTTGATTTTTCAAACTTAGATATTAGAGACAAAATTGGTTTGCCTAAACAGTGTATTTTTGCTTTAATTCTTAGATCTAAAAGCCTAGATTTTAATATTTTTGGCATGTGTCGCTGATAAATCCATCCAGCTTCATAATTTTTTCATAAAACAATTTTAGCTCCAATACAGTGTAACCTTTTCCCTTTTACTTGGCACCACTAAAAAGAGGTTGTTTCTATTTCTGAATATAAAATGGATAATTGTTTTAAAACTGTACACAAGCAATAAAAGTCCCTTGCACAACAGTTTGACTTGCCAATTTTATTAAACAAAATTCTTGCCAGTTTGTCTTCCAAAATTTTATTAACGACTTTGCACTTTATTCAGTAGATCTAATTATCCAAAATAAAAATCACACTTTAGTGATACTAATAGGGAAAGAGAGACTGTTTTGGCTGTAACAGTTACCTGTCTGCCTCTGTCATATGGCCTTCTCTACAAGTTTTGCTTAAACACCTCTCTGTGAGTGAAAGCAATGCAGAGACATCAGCCAAAACACTAGCCATCTCATTTAATGATGTTCAAATTAGGGCTTCATAAATGAGGAGAACAACTTCTTCTGTATAGCTTATCCACACAAGATAAGCCAGAACCAAAATCAAATATGTCACCACTGAATTAAAACAGAGTAAACATACTAGGATAGGCGGAGATCTTTAACAAAATGGTCCACATGAAAACATTGTTTCCAGTAGAGCTATGGACATATTTGGAACGCTGTAGTGGCGATGCTCATTAACTATTCTTTTTCATTCTTCAAAATTGCATAAACAAGCATTATTCTTGCTCCTCCACGAAGTGAGATGGAGAGTAGGCACAAGTGCTGGAGAGCATCAGAGTATACATGCAGTGCTAATTTTACAAGCAAACATCATATGATGTCATCTTAGTTGCCGATGATTGATATGAGCCCAGAGGCTGGTGACTAAAAAATAAAAAATGACAAATGTGCTTGCCGAATGCTAGCTTTTGTAAGCTGTAATGCAACATTTTAAACATATGCCAAATATATTCAAACATTAGTTCAAAAGCTCAGTAATTATCCTTTCATTGTATCAAAAAGGTCTATGAAAGGTTACCAGGTTGCATAAATTTTTTGTAATTTTACTCTAAGTTAAACTCAGATTTTTTTCTAGTTGCAAACGTTTCCTAATATCTCACAGTAACATTGAAAGACTGAGGGGGCTTTTTTGTTTCCAATTAAGCAAAATTAACCATCCTGCAAACCGTATTATAGTCCTTTTGGTTGTTTGATATATCTACACTGACTGGTGCTACTCCAAACAATGCAGAAATTGAGTCTGGCTTAAGTGGTTTTGTTATAATTTTTGATCAAGTCTGAAAAAGGTAATTCCAATAATTCCCAATGCAAGGACAGTTCCAAAACATATGTGCTAGTGAAACCGGTTGTTGTTTACATCTATCACAGGAAGAATTCACAGATGGGAACATTCGTGACAGTTTTAACTTTGATACATGTATTCTATATACCACTTTAAACTGTAAGAGTCTATGTTGAATACATACAGATGAAGAATGTACATTTTGTTGAGCCTCTGTCCATTCATTATCTGTGATACTCAATCCCAAGTCCTTCTGCCAAGCATCTTTAAAATGCTCTGATGTGGTGACACGGTCTAGTTGTGACGGTCTGGATAAGCTGTTCCTGTTTGATCCTTTTTTGAATGGATCAAACAGGAACAGCTTATCCAGAGCAGAGTCTAGGGGCTGACCGGGAAAGGGTGGGAATAGACTTTTTTAAAAAGCTGTGAATCTTAAAATATTTTAAAAAGTCAGTACTGTGCAAGTAAATTTTTTCTTGTACTGTTGGAAGGTGGGAAAAAATATTATTAATGAATAAATATTTTATTGATCGTAGACCTTTAAGGTTCCCGTGGTGAAATGATATGTTTGAAAGTGAGGGTGTGAATGTCTGGTTATTAATAAGTGGGGTTTGTATGGAACCTTTCAATTTCAACCATTATGTTTCCTAATTTGGGTCCAGATTTGAATCGAGTGAATTACAACTGGGTTCTTAAAGTTACATTTAGAAATAGGAAGAACAGAGTAAACCAAGGCCTTTAATGAGGAGGGATTGCAACTTTCACTATCCATCCCTCCCCAGTTGGTCCCCCAGGTGCACAACCAAAATGACATGGAACGGATGTTACATGACCAGTAATAAAGATGAAAACATGGCAACCCCATACCCCTTTGACTTGTTGGTCTTTGTAAGAAAGTTTGTTTTATTTTTTGTTTTATTTTTTTGCTTGTTCCATATAAAATAAGATATTAAAGAGTGTAATTGATAAAATAAAAGATTTAGTGATAGAAATGGGGATGCATTAAAATAGAAAAAGGAATTTGGGTAAATTTTCATTCTAACAATGTTTATTCGTCCTGCCAATGAAATCGGTAAGTTGATCCACTTGTCTATATTTTTTTGGTTTCATCATGGAGTTTAGAGAAATTGCATTTAAATAAGCCACGATATTCCTGAGTTGTATTTATCCCGAGATATCTAAATTGAGTTGAAACTGCAAATGGAGAGTTGTTAAAACTACTTAGATGTTCTTTGGCTTTAGAGCTTATTGGAAACAATATAATTTTAGATAAATTCAGTTTATATGCTGATATTTCTCCAAAGTCTTTCAGAATCTTCATAATGACAGGTACTGATTTTACAGGGTCAGAGATGTACAACAAAAGATCATCTGCGTATAGAGACACCTTGTGTTCTGTGTTTTCTCCTCTGATCCCAACATATTCTTTTGATGAACGTAGTAAAAGGGCTAAAGGTTCAATTGCTAATGTAAAGAGTAGAGGTGAGAGAGGGCACCCTTGTCTTGGTGAGCAATTTAAGGGGAAGTATTCAGAGTGGATATTGTTCGTTTATACTGAAGGTTTAGGTTGGGTGTATAAAAGTTTAACCAGATAAATAAATTTAGGGCCAATTCCAAACTTTGACAGGGTTGAAAAGAGGTAATCCCACTAAACCCTGTCAAAAGCCTTTCCTGCATCTAAGGAGAGTAGAATTCCAGGGTTCGTATTATGTTTATCTTGTATGGATGGTGTTTAAAAGCCTTCTTATATTAAAAAACAAGTGTCTGTCTTTAATAAACCCAGTTTGGTCCTGGGATATTATTGTTGGTAGAACTCTTTCTAGGCGTGTTGCCAAAATTTTTGCAAGTATCTTATTATCTATACTGATTAAATGTATCGGCCTATACGATGCTGGGTCTAACGGGTCTTTCTCAGTTTTATGAATTAGAGAGATACTTGCCTGATAAAGAGTCAGGGGAAAGCCGTATGCTTTCGTTCCACCTTTGGTTGTCAAGGTGGTGTCCAGAAAACGATGTGGGCTACATTGATAACTGGGGGGCCTTCTGGGGAAAACCTGGACTGTTACGTAGAGACGGCATCCATCCCACCGAGGACGGAGCTTTGCTTCTTTCCAGGAACATTGGATAGGGTTATCTCTAGTTCCCCAAAGCCGTGACAACCCAGAGTCCAGCTCAGGGAACCCAGAGTCGAGCTCAGGGAAACCAGAGTCCAGATCAGGGAACCCAGAGTCCAGGTCAAGGAACAGGGACTGCCACCCACCCATCACCCTATAGAGATAGTTTCCCGTCCACTACCCAAAACTAATGAATTAAAAGTTAATGCTACTAGAGCAAAGTATAAAAATCTCATAAAGATAAATAAAACTCGGACTGAACATAAAAACAAATCAATTAAATGTGGTTTACTAAACATAAGATCTCTCCCCTCAAAAACACTCTTAGTAAATGACTTAATTTGTGAAAATAATATTGATTTGTTTTGTCTTGCAGAGACATGGTTGCAGGAAGAGGACCATGTCACAATAAATGAGTCAACTCCCCCTAGCTACTTAAACTTTAGTGTCCCTCGAAGTACTGGTCGAGGAGGTGGAGTAGCAACTATCTTTCACTCCGATTTACTAATTAATCTCCAAAAAAATAATAGTTACAGTTCCTTTGAGCATCTAGTTTTTAGCCTTCCTCATTCACATAACAAAGCAGTAAAGCCACTTTTGTTTGTGGTCTTATATCGTCCACCAGGACCTTATTCTCAATTTTTAGATCAGATTTCAGATTTTCTATCTGACTTAGTTTTAAACACTGATAAAGTCATTATAGTCGGAGACTTCAATATTCATGTTGATAATGAAAGTGATAGTCTAAATACAGCTTTTAACATTATCTTAGACTCAATAGGCTTTACTCAAAATGTGCAGGGACCAACACATTCTTGTCACCACACTTTAGATCTTGTGCTGACTTATGGCATTGACTGTGAAGAAATAACAGTCTTTCCACATAACCCTATCCTGTCTGATCATTTCCTTATCACTTTTAAACTTACTCTAATGGATCATATCAAACCTGAAAGAAAACTTCATTATACCAGAACGTTATCAGACAACGCTGTAGCAAATTTTAAAGAAGCTCTTCCAACTTTAATTTCCTCAGTTTATAAATGCAGAACAGAAAACAGTGATTTAACTCGTGACCCCTCACAACTTGACATTTTAGTTCATAGCGGAGGATGTAGTGGAAAAATAGTTTATTGCTATATAAAAAGAGCCTTCACACAGCTAGAACAGCATATTATTCATCTTTAATCGAGGAGAATAAAAATAATCCTAGGTTTCTTTTTAATACAGTTGCCAAACTCACACAGGATCATAGCTCTATCGAGCCAACCATTCCCCAAGCTCTAAGTAGTGACGACTTCATGCAATTCTTTATAAATAAAATAGACTCCATAAAGAATAAGATAATTGGGAACCTTCCCAATATGCTTGCTTCCTCCTTAGTTAATGAGGCAGCCCTCAAAAATGGTTGAACCTAATATATGCTTAAACTGCTTTAATGCAGCCGAACTTTGTGATGTACTAAAATTATTAGCTTCATCTAAACCTTCAACTTGCGTTTTAGACCCAATCCCAACTAAACTCTTAAAAGAAGTTTTCCCTATGATCGCTGCTCCAATTTTAAATATAATGAATCTATCCTTAGTCAATGGATATGTACCACAGGAGTTTAAGATTGCTGTAATTAAACCTCTACTTAAGAAACCCTCTCTTGATCAAAACGACTTAATTAACTATAGACCGATATCTAATCTTCCCTTCTTATCTAAAATTCTTGAGAAATTAGTTGCACACCAGATATGTGAGCATTTAAACAATAATGAGCTGTTTGAGAAGTTTCAGTCAGGCTTTAGAGCTCATCACAGCACTGAAACAGCTCTGGTGAAGGTTACTAATGATATTCTCATAGCCTCAGACAATGGACTGGTGACCATTCTGGTCCTGTTAGATCTCAGTGTTGCCTTTGACACTGTTGATCACAATATTCTCATAGAAAGGCTTCAACGTGTCGGTATAATAGGAACAGCCCTAGGCTGGTTTAAATCTTATTTGTCTAACAGATTTCAGTTTGTTCAAGTAAATGATAAACCCTCCTCAACCTCAAAAGTTACTTGCGGAGTACAACAGGGTTCAGTCCTTGGGCCGATTCT